>CAKNXH010052559.1:0-19753 GCA_932178445.1 Andricus quercusramuli
AAATTTCTATCGGAAAAGATAAATTTTCGACAAAAAATGGAAGTTATATAAGTTAATATAGTGATATAAGTTATAAGTTTAAAAAATGAATTCTAAATAATAAAAATCTAATTTTCAACCAGAAAGATCAATCTTCAAAATTTCAACCAATAAGATGAATTTTTAACAAAGTACATGAATTTTCAATCGAATATTTGAAGTTTTATAGTAATTTCCAACCAAAAGGATAAACTAATCACTAAGAAGATTAAATATTCTCCTACAAAAGATAACATGTAAAGTTAAATTTTTCAGTTAAAAAAAAATTAATTCTTATCTAGAAAACATTATTGTCAGCAGAAGAATTAAATTTTGAACAAAAGAAGATTTTCACTAGAATGATAAATCATCAACCGAATAAATAAATTTTTAACAAAGCAGTTCCACTTCTTATTAAGTGGTTGAATTTTCCACCAAAAAAGATTACTTTTCAACGAAAAACGTCATATATTATATTTTAACCGCAAAAAGAATTTTAATTTTATACCAGGAATAGTTGAATTCAATCAAAAAAGATGAATTTTCCACAAAGTAGTTTAAATCCCCAGCCAAAACAGATTAATCTTCTATCAAATATTTGCGATTTTCAACAATAATAATAAAATTAATTTCAACTTTAATTTATTGAAAATTCCCTAACTCTGTCAGGTTTTCCTTGACATTCCCTGACTTTTTGGAATTACGTGACCTGTAATAACTCTGTAGTTTAAAAAAATGATATGTTTATTTCATTCTAGAATGTTTTTGTAAAAATATATGTATTAAGTATGATATATATTTGTTTAAACAATAAATGCTTTAAATTCTCTTCAATACTCTATAAATGCCCTGTTGGAGCTTAAATACTGAGTGCTGGGTGCGTTGTTCAAGTAGCGATACTTGTCAAAATGTCTAACCTTAAAAAATCTTCCAACTGCTTTACCGTCATATTTGACGAAGAATGAAAAAACCAGCGCCCGACTTGGTAGTACGGTGAGGGCAGCACCTCGATATGGCAGAAAATGTGATGTCCTATATATATTGTTCCCCCACTCTGACACCCCGTGCCGCATCTAGGCTTATAATATCTTTGCTGAATGTCATTGCTCAGGCCAATCTTTGCTCAGGCCTATCCGACCGACCCGAATTTTGCATAGGAGCTCTGGCTAAAGTTTGATGCCAGCCGTGAACTAATCCGCTGGCAGCGCTGCTGCGCTTCTTGCTGACAAATGCATTAGTTATAAGGGCAAAATAATTAAATAATTAATGGCAACGGCCATACCACGCTGGAAACACCAGTTCCCGTTAGATCACTGAAGTTAAGCAGTGTTGGGCGCGGTTAGTACTTGGATGGGTGACCGTTCGAGAATAATACTACTGCATTGCTGTTGGCGGTCGTGGGTGCGGTGAGACCACACTGTAGTTATTTACTACAAGAAACTATCCACCTAGAAACACTACCCGAATCGGGTAGAGTCACGCCTACCCCTAGAGGCTCGCCGAAAGGGAAACGGCTTAATGGTATAAAATAAAAGCATATTTTCTGGACAAGAAATGGCCTGCAAATTTTTATAATTTATTCGCAAATATATAAACATTATTTTAAATATGTAAAATCTGTTCAAACTTCCCAAGATATGGCAAAATAATGCATAAACAAGTATACGTGTTCTAAAAGAAATTTGGAATAAGTGTTTAAAATCCTTAATAAAAAATTTCTCTGTAATATAAAATTAATTTTTTTAAATATAAGGATTAAAAAAAAGAAATATATTCATTATATTATAAACAAATATATATATATATATATATATCCGCTTCTTATATTTTATATGAATTTCAAGTGTAGTAGTAATAATGAATAAAAAATAGGATCCATAAATAACGAATAGTTAAAAATGAAAGTGTGATACAGAATTAAAAAGTTCGACTTTAATCTAATTTTTTTCAATACTGGCACAATTGTGGATTTTAAAGGAACTTATAAATTCCTTTAAAAAATTGAGCGGTAGGTGCTTATTATGTAATAAAAATTAAATGTTGAAGCCAAATGAAACAATTATGAATTTGAGTTTTCTAAATGCATCTCAGTTGATTTTATGGTGATTGATTATAGAGCAATACATGATGACAGTCGTCTTTTTTGTACACGTAATGAGAAATATAGTCTTAATGTTACCCTTTATGAAAAAGTATTATAGGAAAATCATTATGGGCCTAGTTATCATTTTCCTATAATTTTTTCGCGATTATGAGAAAAATTATTGGAAAATCACACTCACACAAAAGTACATAAAAATTGGCATATTTGAAACAAGCTTCGTTTAGATTGTGGGTATAATCAAACCTAAAAGCTATGAGTATCTTATACTTTTTGGAATATTTATTTCAATATTATTCATTTCTATAACTATTTTTCCATAATTATGTTCCGGTGATTTTTCCTATAATCGCGAAAAAATTATAGAAATTTCATGATAGGAAAATTATTAATGGGCCTATACTGATTTGCCTATAATACATTTTCGTAAGGGATACAAAATTTTTTTTTTTAAATCTATAACTAAATTTATTTTAATTAAAATTTTTATATCATACAAGCCAGTTATCACACTTGCCCGTATAAGCACAAATACAAATAAAGGATTGAAAGAATAAACAATTTTTTTTTCTAAATTAGAAATATGTATACATACAAGGATTTTTGTGAAGGGCAAAAAAATATTAAGGACATAGCTCATAATGTTAAATGCACAGTTTAATGAGTTTATGGTTAAACGTAAGTGCTTTAAGTCGTGCAAAGTTTGGTTTCTTTTTTGTATGTAGCGCTTTCTTTTTTACCCACGAGAGTATTAAAATTTCAAACTTAGAGATCAAGGGATGTATTTGTGATAGATATAAACTATACATGTTGATAAAGGGCGCGTGAAAGAAAATGAAGATATTTTAAAATATGAAAAAATTAATATTTTCACAATTTACTTTCTTTTCCTTCAGAATATCCTCTTATTTTATGGTATGATAAATTAATATACATGGTTACAGGACATGTTGCAAGAAATACTACGCAAAGATAACAAGACAAAAACCATGTGAAACGGACATTGATGTGATTTTTAAAATCCTTAACTGAAAATATTGAACTCCACTCTTGATTTTTATCCTTTTAAATACAATATAAATGATATCTGTGAATTTCAAATATTTTAAAAACATGGGTTTACCAATTTTTCATTTAAAAATTTTTAATTTGTGACAGTTGCCTGACAATTCATTTTCCGTACTTTTTAATTTTTAATTTTTAAACGAAGTCTAAAACTTTGAAACTTTACTGAATTGTGCTTCGATATAAGCACTTTACTGAAATAATGTTAGAAAAAAGATATTATTCGAAGGAAAAGTCGAAAATGAGTGGGGTTTAAAGTGGTCAAATTTTTAGCAATCACCCTTAGACACTTCGAATTCACAACTATTTTTTTACTTTTATCATCCATTAATTTTCTTACATGCGTATTTGATGAATATTGTACAATATTCTGTCTTTTTATATCTTTATATTATTTTAATTTATTTTAAAAGTCATAAGAAAATATAATTGATTTAAAGAATTTTTAGAGCACGTTATATATATATATATATATATATATATATATATATATTGTTGTGATTTCGTCGTGCCCTGTGACCACCCATCTCACGGATGTGAGACGTGGCCATAGGTGTATTTTACCGCGGTTCTACTGGGGGCCATTGACATTTTTTCCAGATGGCAGTTGCTCTTAGTGGTACCCTGCGGTGGTTGTTTAACTTTTTTTAATTATATATATATATATTACCATTTATAAAATATGAATTCTCAGCTTATTAATATTGATGTAATACTAATATAATTAATAATAATAATGATATTTAAGAACTTGAGCTCTCAGTTGTATATTTTCATACTCTTTTGGATTAGCGTTAATTACAAAAAATATATATATATATATGCATATATTTTAGGCGGTTCGAAATTTGGTTTCGAAAAATATTATATTATATACCATTGAACCATGTTCCAGATAATGCGACACATATCTTAGACATAATTTTCTAATCTCTCTCTTTGGGAGCAGAAAAAAGGTGAACCTTCTCCAAAGAGGATTCGTAACCCGAATTGCATTTCGGAACTACGCATCACAGAAAAAACTGAGGGATCAGTAATGCTGCGGCTCAAGTGAAACTTGGGATCATTTAGAACTTAGGCTCTTAAGGAACTCTTATTTAGGGTTCCTTTTTAGTTTGTTCATATCCGATAGATGGCCATCGGCGGTTGCCGACGTTTTCAACTGCGCATGTGCCGAGAAGCGCGGGCCTATTTGAAATCAATAAATACTATGAACAGTCATACAGATAAATGTTAACAAAATTTGTTTATTCTTATTTAAAACAAATTAAATTGAATTATAGAAATACCTAGCTTCTTGAAAAAATTTTATATTAACCTAATATTGCAAGTGTATATTATATCATTTCGAATAGTCCCGCGCTTTTTGGGCATGCGCAGTGGAAAACTTCGGATTTGCAACATAACCTCAAAAACTGTCACATTTCATGTGCGATATCTTCCTTTCAAGAATGACTAATGTCTATGATTTTAGTTTCTTCATTAAATTTTTTCCAGTGCAATATTATTTAATTCCAATTATAAAGCATAATGTGCATCATTAACTTGAGCAATCTTTGAAGTGAGTCCAAGCAGAAGTGAGAAAAAGGCTCTATTAGAACCATTTGAATCCGCACTTGGGTTCATTTAGAAACCATTTACCATTTTGGGTTCCTTTTCAGCAAGAGAGGTTCCTTTTTGTTGCAGCTCCTTTGGAACCAAAAATTGGTATCGTAGCAAAAATGGAGCGAAACAGAAGCTCCGACTGTTTCACTAAATTAACTAAGTTATTAATGAAAAAGTGTATTGAATTTTAGAAGAGTATTCATATGAGGAATGGAATTCTCAGAATAAAAAATGTGATGAATTTTTAAAAATGGAAACATGAACTTCAAAGTCCTGATGAGGAAAACGTTACAGTTTTCGAAACGTCGACAGAAATAAAGAAATTTTAACATCCAATTTCTACTTATTGGTCTGAAGTATGTCATCTCTACCATCTTAATATTATATCTCATTAACTTTACATATGTTTGATAATAAAAATAGGTATTTAACATGTGGAAGTAAGTATGTGTTTTTTGATGAAATGTTTAATAGGTATATATATATTTATATATATTTATTAATTTGTCTTAGGCCAAACAGCCTTACAAATGAGAGTCGTGCCGTTGATGTATCTGAGGAAATTACACAAGTTTCGTGAGTTTCGTCGGTATGAGTAGCGTAGGTGCTAACAGATGAAATCAGTACATAGATTTGTTCGATTTTTGATGTGTAAACATCTTAGACCTCGATATGGGTAGTCGCGCCTGATTCGAATGAAACCACGACTGCATAGTGTAATGCTACATGTAACGCAGGCTTGTCACGCACACGTTGTGTCTTATGGCACAGACTGGAGGCTCGCTTTTCTTCACCCACAGACAGGAGCCCTTCAGTCTCTCTTTGCCCATCTCTCTCTCTCTCTCCCTTTCCATCTCTCTCTCTCTCCTTTTCCATCTCTCTCTCTCTCTCTCTCTCTCCTTTTCCATCTCTCTCTCTCTCTCTCTCTCTCTCTCCTTCTCCACCCCTTCTCTCTCACGCATTTTGAATTCATATTAAATTCTGTAGAGTTCAATTTAGTGTACGATAAAATATACCGGAAAAGAAAATTGAAATCCGGCATATTTTGCGGGACTAGAATACTTGATCTTATATTATCTTAAAATCGTGGAAAATTATTGTTTTCTGGATATAAGTGATAGAATTTAATTATCTTCTTCAGGAAATATAATTAAGGATAATTCTAAATGTAGATGCGTAATATAAATGCACACAATGTATTCTTTCAGAGAACTCATATCAGTCCGCACCGGTATTTTATAAACAAAGCTTGACTAAGCAGGCAAAGGAGAAAATGCGTTTTAGGAAAGGGGCCGTACGTAAATTACGTAACGGATAATCGCCCCTCTCCACCCCCATGTAACGAACCGTAACAAAATGTTTCTACCCCCCTATTGCTGTACGTAATTTATGGTTTCCAGAAATAATAAGATATGGGACTTGAAACTAGTGGAAATTAGTTGTATTTAAGATAATGCGTGCTGTGCAGGGAGAAAACTTCATTTTCAAAAATTCTATGATTTTTCTTCGACCAATTTTTTTTCTTTAACCATTAACATTCAAATCCCATTAACATGCATATACAAATCAAAAATTTTGAAATTTATTTCTTTTAAACAAAAAAAGTGACTTTTCTACGATAAGAGATGACTTCTTAAGAAAATACTTAATTTTTCTACAAAATAATTCAATTCTCTACAAAACAATTGACTTTTCAAAGAAATAGTTCAATTTTCAACCTTAAAAGAAAATTCGTAACAAAAAGTTTAATAGTTGATAGTTCAACCTAGAAGGATGAAATGTAATTGAAAAAAAATTAATTTCAAAATCAAAAAGACGAATGTTCAACAAATAAAAAGATTTCTCAGTGATGAAAGAAAAAAAAGTTCACCTGAATTGTTGATCCTGAAAACCAAAAGACGAATTTTCTGTACAAACATTGAATTTTTAACAAGTAAAATAGGAATTTTCAGAAAAAAAATTAATTTTCAACAAAATAGTTAAATTTTTAACCAAAGAGGTAAAGCTTCATTAAAAACAAATTCAAAAGAATAGTTCAACTTTTACCCACGCAGTTAAATTTTCAATTATAATAAATCAGTTCTCAACTAAATAGTCAAACTTTAACAAAAAAGAGACGAATTTTCAAATAAAAATATGAATCTTCAACGAAATAATTATTTTTTAACAAAGTGGTTCAAAAAAAATTTTCAAACAAAAAACTGTTTAAATAAGAAGTGAATTTTCTACGAAGGTATTTGAATTTTCAACCCAAAAAGACGATTTTTCGATAATAGCAGTTAAATTTTCATGCAAAAAGGATGCCTTTTTAAAACAATTATTTAATTTTTAATCAAACAGTTGCATTTTCATCGAAGAAAGATCAATTTTCTACTAAAGCAGATGAATTTTTAAATCAGAAAGACAAATATTCAAAAATATAGTTGAATTTTCATCGAAAAAATATTTAAATTAATTTTTCTACACAAAATGTGAATTTTTCTCAAAAGATAAATTTTCTACGAAATAGTTGAATTTTCAACCAAACAGTTGCATTCTTATCAAAAAAATATTAATTTTCTGCTCAGATAGATGAATTTTTTAATAAAAAATATACATTTTCCAAAAAATAGTTGGATTTTTATCCAAAAAACATTTAAATTTATTTTTCAACACCAAAATATGAATTTCTGTCAAAAAGTAAATTTTCTACGAAATAGTGGAATTTTCAAGCAAAAAGATTAATTGATGAACAAAACTGTTGCATTTTCAAACAAATAATAAAATTTACAACTAAAAAGACTATTTTCAGGAAGAAGCAACGGCAAAAAAAGAAATATAAATACAAAGCAAATAAATTACTAAGAAGAATGTTATATCAGGATTACCGCAAAACTTAATTTTAAAAATTCTCTAATTTTTCCCTAACCACTTTTTCATTTTCCCTGACCATTAATATTCAAAAACCAGAATATTACATTTGTAACATTTTGAACCTAGAATCTTTTATAAGCGGAATAAAATAATTTTAAATAAAAGTTGAAAATTTTCAAATCTATTCGGTTTGACAGTTATTTAAAGTTATTTAAATCTCGGACTTTTGTAAGATTTTTTTCCAAATCCCTGACTTTTTCCTGAATTAAAAAAAATTGTTGTTGGCTAGGTTCCTTTTTTCACTCACCAGTTTTCTTTGGTGCGTAAAGTTGAATTCATATTAAATTTCTGCACAATTTCTGCGAGATACTTATTTAATTAGTGAATTTCCGAAAGTTACATACATGAATGAAGAGCCCCCCCCCCCCCCCGGCAGTAACAAATCGTAACAAAATCTTCTGACCCCTCCCTCCCCCTTAAGCTGTTACGTAATTTAAGTACGGTCCCAAATAAAATAGTTTGAAGAATGAATCAATGAATTTTTTAAGTGTTGAAAATTATATCATTTTTGAACAATTTTAACTTAAAAACAGTACAATTTAGTGATTATAAGTTGTTTCTTGAAAATCTTAAATGAAAAATGTCATTTACAAATGAAAACTTAAAAAAATGAAACAATGAAAACTTTAAAATAATGAATATATTAATTGAAATGTTTTTGAAAATTAAAAAAATATTTTGAAGTTTCAATCTGATGCATACATTTAATTAATTACGTAAGGCATTCAAATTGAAATAGTTCAATTTTTAACGTAAAAATCTATAAATTATTCAATTATAAACAGATTCAGAATCGTCTTATAAAATCAATTTTATTATAATTCTATTGTTAAGAGTCGTACTACAGTTCAATTTAAAAAAAAATCTGCCCGCTTCGCGGGCACATTCTCATCGCGCGCTTGGCGCGCGGCTCGCTTCGCTCGCAAGTTTGAGCGCGCCTAAGGCGCGCGACTGTTGGATCTCGCGCTTCGCGCTCGATCATATATTCATCTCGCGCTTCGCGCTCGATTATGTATTCACCTCGCGCTACGCGCTCGGGCGTATTCACATCGCGCTTTACGCTCGATTCCTCTAGATCTTTGAACTTCGTGTTCGACTTCGATGAAAAGAAAAAGTTTATTTCTAAATATTAGAAAATTATCAAACCCTCTACATATGAAGTGATTGTTAAATTTGTTTTTATTTTAGACTGAAAAGGAAATTTATTTACTCAAGGTTCTATCGACCTTAAGGAACACATTCTCATCCAGATACCCGCGCTTCGCGCTCGATATTTGATTTCAAATTCATTTGAACCCTGCGTTCCACGCTCGGTTCTGTGCACCGTATAATAGAAACAAAAAAGTTTGAGCGCACTTACGGCGCGCGATTTGGGCGTCGCGCTTCGCGATTTGTATTTGATTTCAAATGAACAATAATTATATAAATTAAGCGACAAATTTTATTAGTTAAAATGTTATTTTAGATTTTCCGTTTTTCAAAAAAGTTATTTTTTTCATTTTGAATATATTCTTACAACGAAAATGGATTTTTCCAAAGTTTTCCAAAAATTTGATTTCTTTTACTGTCAATGTTATTTTCACGAATAAAATAAAAACTACGCGTCCTATCGAAACATGATGGATAACAAATTTGTACCTCTTCTTTGAATGAACAAATGTTGTCTCCGTCATGTTTTTCGTAGCTTGTGTTATTCGTCTAAAAATTTATTTTTTCTATTTTCAATGCTGTTTTTTATGAATAAAACAAAAACTATGCATCATATCAAAAAGTGAATAATAACAAATTTGTAGATCTTTTTTAGGTGCATAATTTTGGTCCAGTCATCTTTTGTCGTATCTTGCATAGTTTCACAGCAAAATGGAATTTTTGATTTCTCATTATTTTGTTGTGCGATCAGAATTTAAATTTTGTATTTTTTGAAAAATTCAAAAAGTTATTATGAAAATATTGTAAGGTGTTCAAAAATCAACGTTTTTCTTCTCTTGACTTTTTTTCATAACGTGCGTTTTTCGGCTTAAAATGTTCATTTTCGTTTGTTTTTTGGAATTTTGAAAATGCTATAACTCTGGTAATTTTTTTTTATCTGAAAAAGTCATTAGGATATTTTTTTCCTCTTTTTGCTTACTACTAACAACCGTCCATAGAATTTCCAAATCTTCAAAAAAAGTGTTCTCAAAAATTTTCAAAATGTGCTCACTTTTTGAAATTTCATCCGAAATAGCTGGTTAACGAACTTGTTCTTTCTTTTTAGGCCCTAAAAAAGTGTGCCAAAGCACAACCCAATCTGATTATTTTTTCGAAAGTTATCGTGCCTACAGACAGACAGACAGACTGACAGACACCTTGGTAAAAACCTTTTTTTCTAGCTCAGGGGGTCTCAAAACGTGGAGATTTGATGAAAACCGACCAAGTCAAATTTTACATAAAACCAATACCTTCTCATTAGAATGAGAATGTAATAAATACTTAATTTATATTTACAGTTTATCAACTTAACATTTTTCTTGTTTTCTTTTTTTTTTGTCGAAGTTAACCCGTACCACCGAGCCTCTGAAATTAACATGGGGTTTTAAAAGGGAAAAGCTTGATTTAGAAAAAAATGGGGAAAAGAGCTACTTGTTATACAATTTTTGTGAATTGTTATTATGCTTAGAAAGTGACCCCAAAAAATGCAAAATAGCAGTTCTCTATTAAATTCATACTAAAACCGGTGTCCTTCGGATTTTCTTTACAAGAATTATTTTTAATTAATAAGGGACGAGTTTCCAAGTATTTTGTAAATAAGTTTTTATTATTCAAACAATAATTATTTGTTCATTCAAATCCGGAAAAATATGCCGGATATGTCAATAGAGAGAAAATCTACAGTTTATTATTATTAAAGTAGGGTTATTGTTACATTGTTAGATTAGGATTATTATCCTATTGGAAAATAACTGTCCAGAACCTTTTGCAAGACATTACATATAAGAGAAAATCAATTTGTATACTCCCACATGTGCGTGCGTTATTATTTGCTTTATGTACGATTTCAATTTCAGTCAACGTTTACCGACGATGTTTACACATAAATCTGTCTTGGGTCATAGTTTAGGACGCACGCGATTTATTTATAAAGACGCGCGAATGTCAGAAACTTTGGAAAAGAATTCATAAAGCTTGTTAACACTTTCTTTAGATTCAGCGTTCAAAATATTTAACATATATTCGACAAGATCGGTGCCATTAGTTATAACGCTTCTACCATTAAGGTTTTTCTCGCTTCCCTGTAACAACACGTGAAATAAATTTTCGGTTTTAGGCTGTGAACATATATTACAGTATTCTCCGGGTTTTAGAGTAATCCGTTTTTCGTTGACAATTATCCTACCGTAAATGGAACTCATGAGTCTACAGTGAGCCATGACTTTAACTTTATACATAGGTAATTTATAGTTCAAGTATGCTTGGCGTCCGTTCTCAATCTTCAACTGAGGACGAACCTGGAGACTGCTTGACTCGGTTATCCTATTTTTGTCGTTGATTTTACATATTTCTATATATTTCTCCACATGCCCGATCTTTTGGTCGATTATGTTCGCAGGGTCGTAAGAAGTGTGCACTGGGCCCTCTCTATCTGTATAAACCAGCTGGAGAATTTGTTTAATTTGCAGAAGCCAATTGTACTTAACTAGTGTATTATCTTTTTTAGAGAGTTCCTCGAGTCTGTTAAAACAAATTTTTGGAAATCGACTATCATCCATGTTTTGCAGCTTTTCGAGCCAATTAAGCGCTTTCTTAAAAACTTCACTAGATAGAGGCGCAGCACCCACTTCCAATCGCATCGCATAGTTAGGACAGGAGGTGGGAAGGGAAAGTAATCTCTTATAAAATGCAGCCTGGATTGTGTCTATGTCGGCCAAGTGGCGCAATCCCCAAATTTCGATACCATAAAAAAGAATACTTGTTACAAGCGACCGAAAAAGTTTTTCCTTAACCTCCCATGAGTCCGATCGAGCGCTCCAGAAGATTTTCATAACTGAATTCACTGCATTTTGAACCGATTGTTTAATGTTCTTGAGAGACTCTAAAAATAGGCCGGAGCTGGAAAACAGGATACCAAGGTAGCAGAAGACTTTAACAATTTCTAACTTCTCATTTTCACAATAGAACGTGTTAATTGTTTCTTGAAGTTTACCCTTGTGAGAAATGAGGATCTTCGTTTTTTTCTTATTAATTGAGAGACCGTTGATAGTACAATATGCTTCCAGGCATTTTTTTTTCCTTGCAAGATCAATCGGGGAAGATGCAAAGATTGCCAAATCGTCGGCATATGCGGTGCATGAGATGTCGCGCCCGGAATCCACTGGGATGCCCTCAAGCCCGTTCTCTCTAAAGAACCCGGTAAGAAGCCTTGTATTAAAAAGTATTAGAAATTTTGAATCCCTAAGAATGCCTTTTCTGTCCTTCGTTTCTTAATCCTCATTAGGCGGCGAAAATAATAAGATTCCAATCCCTTTCAAAGCCGATCGGTGCTGCCAAACGTAACCTCAAATAAACTAAAAACACCATTTTCGTTTGAAGCATTAGAACGCGCTCGAAAAGCAAGAAATTTGCAAAATCTAGTAGAGATATTCACATGAATACATCTCTTTATCGTAAAATATTTGCTTTGTTCAAATATTATCAATTACAAAAATATAAAATCAAGATAAAAAATAAAAAAAATTATTTTTCACCATAGCCATCTGTGTGGAAATTAATCCTGACATCGTAAATTGACCGATGCTATGTTTTAATAAGCTTTTGACCTCATTATTATTCGAAAAACAGAAAATTCGAAAAAAGATTAAAATTTTTCTATTTCTTGGTTGCCTTCGCGGTATCCAAAATTATTCAGGAAAATATTATCGGCGCTGGGTACAGAAAGGGTTTCAATTTAAGAGATAACTTCTACTGTTGTGGAGATTCAAAAAGGGGGGACAGAAAGGGGATCCAGAAGTATTCAATATCTTTTACGTTACCACTGGGTACATGAAATTTTCCAATACTTTTTAATGCAAGCCTTCTTACCGGGAAGACCTCAAAGTCGTTCAGAAATAGTGCAAAAAATAGCGGGCTTAAGGTCTCTCCCTGAAGGACTCCTTCCGTAATGTCAACTGCTTTGGACAAGCCCTGAGGGGTGCGAACTGAGAGAGATGCATAATCGTAGAAACTTTTACAGATCTTTATAAACCTGCCGCTAAGCCCGATTCGCTTTAGTTTCTCCCATAGTAGGCTGTGTTTCACAGAAGGGAAGGCGTTGACGAAATCTACGAACAAGACGTAAGCCTTTCTTTTCGGTTGACTCAAATATATTTGGGACACTGCATTTAAGATAAAAATATTATCAATGCATCCCCTTTCTTTTCGAAAACCTGATTGAAATTCTGGGAGTGCACCGGTTTCGTTGACCCATTTAGTCAGTCTGTCGTTTAGTATTTGGGTGAATGTCTTGGCTACACAATTCACCAACGAGATGCATCTGTAATTAGATGGATCTTTTGCGTCACCTTTCTTATGTATCATAGTTGCGTGCGACTTCGACCACGCCCGAGGAACCTCCCCGTCCTCAATTATTTTATTAAACCAGTTGGTGAGGTACCTCATCCAATTACTTGGAAGATTTTTAAAAAATTCGTAGTTTAAGCCATCTGGTCCTGGAGATTTGCCTGATTTGCATTTTTTTTAGGACGGAGGTCAGTTCCTCGCCCGTGATCGGACTGTCCAGGAGAGGGTGTCTTGTTTCACTGAGTGTGAAGTTTGAGTCAACAGCCCGAGGGGGGAAGAGACGGCTTAGATACTCGCCCCATTCGTCTAAACTTATGGAGTTCGTAGCATTGAGTCTAGGTTTGAATTTATTAATAGCAGCCCAAAAGGCATTAGAATCGCGGCAGTTACTGACTGTTTCGGAAATGGTTTTTCTGTAAGACTTTTCTTTCTGATCTAATGTTTTTATAAGGTTTTTCTTAGCTGCCTTGTATTCTTTTGTGTCTGATTCGCTAAAATTTGAGTTATTACACTTTCTAAGCCATCTCCTCGTCTCCCTCTTAGCCTCTGCACAGCTTTTATCATATCATGGTTTTGAAAAGTAGTTCTTTATCGAAAGCGTCATTGATCCCCCCATTTTTTTCATTCCAGCCTCCTGAGCAACTCTTTTTGTTATCCCGGTAAGAAGGTGCGAATTGAATGTAATTAATGTGCGAACAAATATCGTCGAATTTCAAACGTTTTGAATACCTTATCAATTCCTTTTTTGAAATATACGTTTTAATTTCTTTTATCGTAATTCAATTGTGTCGCATTTCAATCCCATTTAATGTGATGATTATTTAAGCTAACACATGTATACATTTTAATTATAATTGGACGATAAAAATTGAAATCAAGTTAATACTGCTTGATACCATAAGCCAAACTAGAATATTGAAGACAATTTAATTCTCTCCAGCGAGTGATAATTGGGAGCAAACCAATGCCATTGAATTACGTCAGCCGACCGCGAAAATTGAAGTCAATTTTATACCATTTGGCACGTACAAATTGCGAACAAATGAATTTTATTCAATTCGACAAAGAAAACTCGGAAATTGAGACCAGTTTAATACTATCTGGCAAGTATAAATTGCAAACAAATAAATTTTATTCAATTCGATACAGAAAACTCAGAAATTGAGACCAATTCAATACCATCTGGCTAGTACAAATTGCGAACAGATGAATATTATTTAATTAGATACAGAAAACTCGGAAATTGAAGTCAATTTGATCACTTTCGTATGGTTGAAAATTAGAGAAACTTCAAATTTGATGTCAATTTAATATGTTCTGATGAGTGAATTTAAAAATTGTTTTTCTCATATTTATTTAAAATAATGTCGATAAAGTAAGATAAAATAGTCTAAAAAAATAATGCAATTAATGGCATACATATTCAATTTCTTTAAATTAATTACTTACAATACTTCATATAAACATAAAATTTCATAAATACTATTTATTAAAAACTACTGTGCTTCAATGTTGTTAGGCATTATGCAGACATACTGCTTATGTTTAAAATCTAGACCCGCTATCTTGGACTTGATTTCTGCTAAGGCAATGGGTGAAAGTTCTACATTTTCAATGACCTCCCAAATTTGGTGTACTTTCACGCCCCCAACAAAAAAGCATCTTTTTAAGAGAAAAATTAAATTGTTTTTAAAGAAATTTAGATGTTTTGAAAAAATTTCTAAAATGATTAAGAATTTAACAAACTTGAAAACATTTGAAACAAAATGTTAATTTTTGAAGATTTTTAAATAAAATTTTAAAGCTTTTGAAGAGTTTTGAAAGTTTTTAGGATAATACAAAAATTTTTTTGAGATTCCTGAGAAAATTTTAAGTTATTTTTCCAAAATAAGAAATTATTTTAATTTGTAAGTGAAATTATTAAATTTGGATATATAAATAACAGTTAGACACTTATTAATGTAGTAAAAAATTGAGTTTATTTAAGAGATATTTAGAAGTTTTGACAAGATTCAAAATTAATTTGAAACTTTCAATGATTTAAATAATTGGAAACAAAATGTAGATTTAGCAGATTTCGAACGAAAAATTGAGAAGCATTTCAAGAATTGTGAGAAGTTTCATAACAAATTTTTCTTAAGATTCATAGGAAAATTATTTTTAATCTTGAAAAATGAATTTTAAGAGAGTATTTTACAGGATTTCTAAAGATTTCCAAAATTTCCAGAAAAGAATCTAGAAGATTTCAAGGCAATTTTTTAAGAAAAAAATTATAATCATTTTAAAACAAATTTAGATGTTTTGAAAGAATTTCAAGAACAATTTGAAATTTGAAAAAATTTGTAATGATTTAATACAAAATGTAGATTTTTGCAGGTTCCGAACAAACAATTTTGAAGCTTTTTAAGAATTGTGGAAGGTTTCCTCAGGAAAACAAAATTTTCATACTATTCCTAAGAAAATTAAGAATGATTTTTCATTTTGGAGAATTAATTTCAAGAGAATTTTTAACAAGATTTAAAAAGATTTTCAAAATTTTCAGAAAAAAATGAAAAGCAATAAAAATTTGCAAAAATTTTAAGAGCATATTCAGAAATATTTGAAAACCAAAACATGTTTTGATGTATAAATAACAAGTGAACAACCATTAATTTGAAACTAGTACTTAATTGAATTAATTTATTTAACAAAAAATATCATGCATATATTTTAATGTTTCGCACTTAAAATTGCTCCAAATGATTTAATTTTGAAAATTTATTCATTTATTGATTCATTCTTCAATTTAGAGCATTGAAAATGACAGCGTGGATTTGTATTTTTTAGCTTTTTGTGCTTTCATTTGCAGTTCAGTTTTTATTACTTCAATTGAAAAAAACGTAGCTTCAAGATTTCTAATTTTTTAATTTCTTTGACTGAAAAATTATTGCGAGCCGGGTAATAACCGATAATTTTTTATTTGATTAAAATGGCCATCTGTTCCTTTTTTGAATTTTCCACCATTAAGTAATCGATATTCGATCGTGAACTCTACCGAATGTTTCCGAAACAACCCGAACTGAGCAACTTTTCAACTACTGAGGTGAAGTGCACATCAAGATGTACTAGGCTTTACCAGCAAGCGATTAATACCAGAAATTGTGAGATTTATAAATGGATTAGATGTATGATACAAATTTAATTGCATTCATTGAGTGTTTATAGTTTAGTGGAATGTTTTCCCTAGTGAAAATTATCTTTTCCGACATCAGGAAAGGTCAATATACAAGTAAATGAAGTCAATATATCAGACCAACTTTTGTGCGAACATAACCTCTATTAATTTTGTTATACTTTCTACGTGCTTTCTACCCACTCTTTGCCGATTTCGTTTCCACACGTCTACATTCTTCTTTATAGTGTATCGAATTAATGAATAATGAGAATAAAAATTACATGACTTCTTGTTTCTATGAAAACACGAAATAATAATTTTCTGTTGGCAATCTTAGAACAATCAAAGCTGGGCGTGAAGGACTGTTTTCGAAAAAATCTTTTCTTAGGTATTCTAAAGAGTCTTTCTGTTTTATTACTGCTAAGAATGAAAATGTTATCATAATTCATGTTGCTTTAACCATCATATACTTCTAAATTTTTTGCTTCGATACGGCCGAAGGCTAAGCTTGGTTTAATTCACAAATTAAATTTAAAAAAATGTATGGAAAAATATTCTGACCGATTTAATTGAATTTTAATAAATTGCAATCAAAACTTTTTTTTTTTTTTAATTCCTAGGAGTGAAATATTTTTCAATTTTGATGACATTTTAAACCAATTTCAACCTTTGACTGTATCAAAGCAAAAAATTCTTGAAATATCTCATTAAGTCACTGAAATTGATCATTTCCTCCATAAATGTAGAAAATTATCTTAAAATTTAACCAAAAAACATGCAAATTTTTTTGTTATTTTTGGACTTGTTGATATTTTTCGGAAACATTAAAATTTGAAGTTTTTTTTCAAATAACTTACAATAAAATTAACAGATTGCCTTCAATCTATAACCATTAGGCTCACAACTTCATCAGATTTCGTGCAATAGTTGGAAGAAAATTTACAGTTTAATATTATTAAAACTAGAGTGCTTTTTTTAGCTATTGAGAAACAGATGTCCGGAAACTTTCGCACGGCAGTGTATATTATTACATTATTTATATAATCTTGTATGTGTAAACGCCCCTGTGTTCGAAATAAAAAGTTTGAAATACATATACTTGAAAACGAAAATTGTTATTATTATTATTCGCAATTTTCAACAAAAGGTTCTGATGTCTAATCTAGCAATATATACATTTTGTACGCAAATTAATTCAAGTCAATTCCGTTTGAATCATTCACTTTTTCGTTCACACTTTAATTCCGTTTTATTCCATCGTAAGAAGTGATTTGATTTTTATCACTTTCTTTTCGTGTTCAATTTTTCGTTCACACTTTAATTCTGTTATTTTCTCTCTTACAATAAGTGCTTTCATTTTTATCACTTTCTTTTTGAGTTTACTTTTTCGTTCACACTTTAATTCCATTTTGTTCCGTCGCACAAAGTGCTTTCATTTTCATTACTTTCATTTCATGCTGCGGCGCTGTTCTGCATTCAAACGAGATTTTCAAAAACGGCATTCATTTGGATAGAAACGTTTCTATTCAATTCAATCCACACCTTCTTACCGGGATGGTGATGAAACTAGTGTTTGCCTCGTTTGTGGATCTAGTGGGGTCCTCTACCGGATGATTGTGACTCATTATGTGAAAAAATGTATCTTTGGCCCCCTCCTTCCAGCGTATAGATTCAAAAAACCCTAGTTTCTCTCTTTTCGTCAAAGCTGCCTCTGGTATAAGATTTAACTCCCAGATCAGGGGCATGTGATCAGACCTCGTTGCGAGGTTGAGTACTCTAAAATTACAAACCAAGTCGGCATGAAAACTATCACAGATTGCTTAATCAATGACACTTGGTTTATATGCACCATGGTAAGTGAATTGTCCGAGATTGTCCTCAGGCAGTCTCTCATTTAAAATTGTTAAATTACATTGCTCCAAACATTCAATTAATTTTTTACCCCTGGAGTTAACTTCTTTATCAAGTGATTTTCTAATGCTTGCCATGTTATGGGAGATGCTGTCGTCGTTTTGACACCTTATATTTCCCGTTTTTGCGTTAAAATCGCCACCTATGAAGATTGGAAGCTGGGGGAATCTATCGCTAACTCTATCAATTAGTTCACTCAGGTTTTCTAGAAATTTTTCGATTTCTGACTGCGGGTTTGAGTAAACGACAGCTACTAAGAATTGCATATTTAAACCAGTTATTTTGATCATCAGAATCTCCGGAGAACACTCGATCAGGTCATGTTTGTAAGAGCCCATTTTGTTATACGCTATGACTAATCCCCCCTTTGCACGACCCTTTATTTTATCTTTAATCGCATACTAGAAGACCAGATTGTATTTCGCTGACCAAAAAGAACTACATAACATTATTCGCTGTTAACCATGATTCTGAGAAACATAAAATATCATAGATTGTTACGTACTCCATGATGTCCGCTGCATTCTTAAATCCAAAGACATTCCAAAAGACCAACCTTATTCGAGGATCGTCATCGGCAGAATCGTTGTTGTCAGTCCTTATCGTCTGTTTACATCTCGTAGCCGTGGTATCAGTATGAGTGTTAGTAGAAATCTGCTTTTCCGGGGTGTTTGCTGAATGTAATCCGTCATTCAGTCATTTTAGCTTTGGCTGTTGCTTGTTTCTGGTTGATTTCGGGGTGTTTTCTAAAAAGTCGTCCAACGAGCCATTCGACCTGGAGCTTGTAGAATCCGATGGAGGTCGCCCTCTCCTGGGTTTGATTGTGTTTTTCGGGTTTACAAAGTTTTCAACAGCCTGGCTTGTGGGAGTATGTGTTTCTTTCAGGCTGTCCTCCCTCGGGATTTTTTCTATTTCCCTCTCTGATAATTGTTGATTGCCCGTGTATAAGCTCGTGCCCTTTATAACCGCAACCTCCCCTCTACGTTTGAGTATATATCTGGCTTTCAAGAGTGGTTTAATAGCCTCTCTTTCTTCTGCTGTGGTGTCGTTAGAAATTGCGAAACCGAGTGTTTTTAATTCTGCAGTTTTATCAAAAAATGCCTTCTTCCATCGTGGAGCGATGACTTTAATTAAAATAAGTCTGTTTTTGCCCTGAGCGAATTTGCCAATTCTGTAAACAGTGACGACGCATACCTCCTGAATTATAATTCCTGCTTTATTGTTGATTTCCATGACCTTGTCTATTGTATTTCTCTCCTTCTCATCGGTGTCAGGAACTTTGTATAAAATTAGGTTGTTTGCTCTCGAAGATTTTTCGCAAATTTTCTGCTTTTGCTCCACGTTTTCAATCCTTTTCTCTACTTTTTCGACGTGCTTGATTTGGGCAGCTAGTGTTGAGTTAATATCCCTGGCGGACCGGCCGAACGCAAATGTTACGCTGCAGCGTAACGGTA
>CAKNXH010052560.1:8438-27279 GCA_932178445.1 Andricus quercusramuli
TGTTCCTTAAAATTTAATTTTTTCGAAGAAAAAATACTAATTTCCGTTGAAAAAAAACTGTTTTGGTGTAAAACGCTAACATAACCTAAAACTGTTAAAATTTGTGAATCTTCTTTGAAATTTAATTTTTTTAAAAATAAAAATATAAATTTTCCTTGAAAAACACGAACACAATCCAAAATTGTTTCAAGTATTCTAAATCTTATTCAAATTATCATGATTATTTAAAATACAAATTTCTTATTTCAACCGCTAACATAACCTAAAACTGTTAAAATTTGTGAATCTTCTTTGAAATATCATTTTTTTAAAGTAAAAATATCAATTTCCGTCGAAAAACACGAACAAAATTCAAAAAGGTTTTTAAGATTCTAAATCTTGTAGAAATTAAAGTGAATTTTGTTTTAAAATACTAATTTCTGTATAAAACGCTAACATAACATAAAATTTGTGAATCTTCTTCGACATTTTTTTAATTAAAAAAAAAAGAAGAATTTCCGACGAAAAAACACTTCAATAATCCAGAATTGATTAATCATTCTAAATCTTGTTGAAATTATAATGATTCTTATTTTGAAATATGTACACGTTTTTGGCGTAAAACGCTAACATAACCTAAAACTGTCGAAATTTAATTTTCTTACTAATTTGCGTCGAAAAATACAAATATAATCCAAAATTGTTAAAAATAGTCTAAATCTTGTTCAAGTTATTATGATTTTGTATTTAAAATACTTGTGTAAAATACTCGTTTTAGATGTGAGACGCCAACATAACCTAAAAATGTTAAAATTTGTGAATCTTCTTTGAAATTAAATTATTTTTTTAAAGTAAAAATATAAATTTCCGTCGAAAAACACGAACATAATCGAAAATTGTTTCAAAGATTCCAAATCTTGTGCAAGTTATCATGATTTTCTATTTAGAATACACATTTCTGGTGTAAAACGCTAACATAACCTAAAATTTGTGAATCTTAAAAAAAATGTATTAAAAAAAAAATTTCTGAAGGAAAAACACTTAAATAATCAAAAATTGATCAAAGATTCTAAATCTTGTTAAAATGATGTTTCTTTTTTCAATATACACGTTTTTGTGTAAAACGCTAACATAACCTAAAATTGTCCAAATTTAATTTTTAAAGCAAAAATACAAATTTCTGTCAAAAAAACACAAAATAATCCAAAATTGTCTTAAAGATTATAAATCTTTTTCAAGTTATCATGATTTTTTATTCAAAATACACATTTTTGGTGTAAAACGCTAGCATAACCTGAAACTGTAGAAATTTGTAAATCTTCTTTGAAATCTAATTTTTAAAAGTATAAATACCAATTTTTGTAGAAAAATACGAACTTAATCCAAAATTGTTTTAAAATACTAATTTTAGTGTAATACGCTAACGTAACCTAAATTTGTTAAAAAATAATGAACCTTTAAAAACTATTCATTTAAGAAAACGCTAAACGCTGAAGAATGTTTTTTTTCTTGAAATTTTATGATTTTATGTTGAAATCATTTTTTTTACAACTGATTTTCAGCGAAATTTTCGTTTTTTAATATATTTTAATTTGTTTTAGTTGTGTTTTCAAGTCAATATTTTTAAGCTAATAGTTAGTTGAATTTTCAACCGAAAAGATTAATTTTTTACCAAAAAAATACTCATTTTGATTAAGTACATGAATCTTTATCTGAAAAATATCAAATTTCAAAAAAAATTATAACAGTTAAAATGTTAGAAAAATCAATTTTCAAAAAAAAATGAATTTTCAAGAAAAATAGTTTCTTTTTCATACAAAAAAATTATTCTCAACAAAATAGTTCAATTTTAAAAGCAAAGGATGAATTTTCTACGAAAAAAGATACAGTTTCAATAAAATGTATACATTTTAAACTGAAAAAGATAAATGTACAAACCAAAAATATAATAGTTCAATATGCAGTTAGAAAAGTAAATTTTTAACAATAAGAACGAGTTTTCAGAAAAATTAATTATTTTTCAACTAAAAATATAAATTTTCAAGCAAAAATGGAGTAGTTAAATTGAATTTTCAACTAAAATTAATAATTTTCAACTATAAAAAAATTTATTGTTAATTAAAACGATAATTTTTCTACCGAAAATAAAATTGTTAAATTTTGAGCTTTTAAAATAAATTTTTAACGAAAAAAGAAACGAATTTTTAACAAAATAGTTCAATTTTCAACCAAAAAATGTATTTTTATCCAAAAAGATGAAGTTCCAATTAATAAGAGTGCTCTTCTACCAAAAAGACGGATTTTCAACAAATGGCTGAATTTTCAACTAAAACAGATAAATTTTCAGTAAAAAAATTAATTTTCAATAAAATTAAAGTAAATTTTCAACGAAATAGTATAATTTTTAACCAAAAAGATTAAATTTCCTTATTTTTTTTACAACAAATTGAACAATTACATTTTCAGTTAGAAAAATTAATTCTAAATAATAAAAAACTAATTTTCAATCAAAAAGATCAATTTTCAAGCAATAATGTGAATTTTTTACCAAAATAGATGAATTTTTAGCCAAATATTTAAATTTTCAACTTAAGAAGATAAATTTTGAACTATTAATTTAAATTATTAAAGAGTTAAATTTTCAGTTAAAAAAATTAATTATCTAGAAAACATTATTTTTAACAAAATAATTAAATTTTTAACAAAAGAAGCAGTTTTTAACTAAAATGATGAAACATTTAAATCCTCAACCAAAATAGATTAATTTTCAACCAAACAATTTCGCTTTTTAACGATAGCAATTTAATTCTAAAAAAGTATGGAATAAATTCTTGAGCATTTAAGAACTCTATTCCCAATATGTTAATAGAAATTTTTTTTTAAATTTTACCTCTTTTTTTGCAGTATTTTTCGGTGTACATTGACAAAAATACCAGAATCGAATTCCTTACTGCAAAAGTCAAGACTGCCGCTGGGTGTTTTGATTCATCCTTTCAAAGATTTATACGTAAGTTTGCCGAATAATTTAAAATTTGAATATTTCATATCGATTTTCAATCATTTTAATTTTTTTTCAGCATTTAGCAGTAATTCAATGCAGCACTATTGTTCGCTGTCGATCCTGTAGAACCTACATCAACCCTTTCGTCTATTTTGTAGACTCGAAAAGATGGAAATGCAATTTATGCTATAGGGTAAACGAACGTAAGTTTCTCCATTATTTATTATTTAATTATTTATCATTAAAACCTTATTTATTCCAACCAAAAAAGATTTCAAATGTTTCAATATTAAATAAAAACAGTTGGATTTAAACAAAAAAGACTAAGTTTAAACAAAATACTTAATTTTTAAGTTAAAAAATTAATTTTTAACAACAATTCTTTTTTCTCAATAAAATAGTTAAATTTTCATAGAAAGAAATGAATTTGTAACTAAAAAAATTGCACAAAAACATTAAATAGTTCAATTTTCAAGAAAAGATAAGTTTTCAAACAAGAAGGATTAAGTTTCTACTAGAAAGACAAATTTTAAACAAAATACACAAATTTCCAACTAAATGTTGAAAGTTATAACTAAGAAAGGCAAATTTTCTACTAAAAGAAGAAGAATTTTCACCAAAATTATTAAATTTTCAACTAAAAAAATAAATTTTTAACCAAAACTAGAATAGTGAGATTTTCAGATAAAAGATGAATTTCCAATAATATAGTTCAATTTGCAACAAAATAAGTGAATTTTCAAATAAAAAAGAAAAAATTTCCAACCAAAAATGGAATATTTCAATTTTCTGTTACAAACATTAATTTTGAACCAAAAAAAGCGAATTTTTCATTAGAATAGTTTAATTTTCAGCCATATAAATTTTCAACTAAAGTGCTAAATCTTCAACCAACAAAATTACTTTTTATCGAAGTATTATAACTTTGAACCAAAAAAAAAAAGAATTCTCAACGAAAAATTGAATGGTTCATATTCCAACCAAAAAATTGTAATATTAAATAAAAAAACAGTTGAATTGAAAAAAGGCGAAATTTAAACGAAATACTAAATTTTTAAGTTCAAAAATTAATTTTCAACAAAAAGAAGATTAATTTTCTACCAGAAAGTCGAGTTTTCAACTTAAAAACTAATTTTTCACCAAAAAAGCGAAATTTTTAATATAATTGTTGAATTTTCAGTCATAATGATGAATTTTTAACTAAAGTAATGAATCTTCAACCAAAAAAATTACTTTTCATAAAAAAATATGAAATTCAACAAAAAAATTGAATATTTGATATTCCGACCAAAAAGAATTTTAAATATTTTATTATTAAATAAAAAACAGTTAAATTTAAACAAAAAAGACGAACTTTAAATGAAATACTTAATTTTAAACAAAAAATAAAACAAATTTTCAATAAAATGGTTAAATTTTAATCGGAAGAAAAGAATTTTCAACTGAAAAAAATGTTTAACAACAAAATAAAATAGTCCAATTTTCAGTTGAAAAAATAATTTTAAACCAGAAAAAGCATTTTCAACAAAATACTTAAATTTTCAATTAAAAATAGTGAATTTTCAACCAAGAAGATGAATTTTCAAACGAGAAGATTAATTTTCTACCAAAAAGTCGAATTTTCAACTAAAAAATATATTTTTATTAAATTAGCTATATTTCTAACCCAAGAAATGAATTTTCAACCGCAATAAATGAATTTACAAACACAATTTTCTAAAGAAAAAAGTCAATTTTCAAACACATAATTGAATTTTCAACTAAAAAGATCAATTTTCAAGAAAAGAAAAATTAATTTTTATAAATTAGTTGAATTTTCAACCGAAAAATCATGTATCAACCAAAGAGATTAATTTTTAAGGACGAAGATTAATTTTCCACCAAAAATGCATGAATTTTCATCCAAATTGTTAATTTTTAAACTAAAAGAGGCAAATTTTTCACCAAAAATAGACAAGTTGAATTTTCAGTTAATCAATTTTCAAGGGGGAAAAAGGTATTGAATTTAAACAAAAAAGACGAACTTTAAATGAAATACTTAATTTTTAACTTCAAAAATTAATTTTTAGCAACAACATTTTTTCAATCAAATAGTTAAATTTGTATAGAAAGAAATGAATTTTTAACTTTAAAAAATGTGTACCAAAACAAGCAATAGTTCAATTTTCAGTTAAAAAAGTAATTTTGAACCAAAAAAAAAGGAGGTTTGAACAAATTAATTAAATTTTCAACCAAAAATAATGAATTTTCGAACCATAAGATGAATTTTCAAATAAGAAGATTAATTTTCTACCAAAAAACCGAATTTTCAACTGAGAAATTAACCAATGAAATGAATTTTTAACAAAAATAAATGAATTTACAAACAACAAGAATAATTTTCTAAAAAAAATCAATTTTCAAGAAAAGAAAAACGAATTTTTATGAATTAGTTAAATTTTCAATCGAAAAATGATTTTTCAACCAAAAAGTTTAATTTTTAAGCATCAAGATTAATTTTTAACCAAAATAGACACATTTTCCATAAATAAATAAAATTGTATCCAAACAGTTGAATTCAACCGAAAGAAAGAAGACGATTTTTAAAATTTTTCGTTTTAAAGCTAAAACCAGAAGTAGAAGGTTTGAACAAAATACTTAAATTTTCAACCTAAACTGATGAATTTTCAACTGAAATATTAATTTTTAACAAGAAAAAATATTTTTCACAAAGTAGTTCAATTTTTAACCAAAGAAATTAATTATTAAACAAATTAAATGAATTTTTAAGAAAGAAGTATAATTTTCTTTAAAAAAAGTCGATTTCCATATAAATTAGTTAAATTTTCAACCGAAAAATGCTTTTTAGTAACTTAGTTACTTTTTTGATCCGGTTTTACTGAAAAATTATTTATTTTAAGAAAAGATTACTTTTGGTGACATTTTTTGCCCGAAATAACGAAATGAATTGACTCATCAATCCAATGGAAAAAATTGCTAGTTTTTAATTTAAAATTTAAATTCTTTTTGTTGAAATATTCTACCAAGTATTTAATTTTTCTAATAAATAGTTTAATTTTTTACAATAAAGTTGAATTTTCGAATAGGAAAGATAAGTTTTTAACTAAAAAAGATAAGTTTTCAACCAAAATTTGAATAGTCACATTTTCAGTTTAAAAAACCGATTTTCAACAAATAAATCTACCAAGTAGTTAATTTTACAAATATGTAAATAGTTTACTTTAAAAAAAGTTGAGTTTTCTACCAAAATAGTGAAATTTTCCACTAAGAAAGATAAGTTTTCATAAAAAAATGGAATAGTTACATTTTCAGTTGAAAAAAAAAATAATTTTCTATCCAAAAAGACGAATTTTCAACAAAATAGATGAATTTTCCACAAAACAGTTGAATTTTCCACCCAGCACTATGAATTTTCAACAAAAAAATTGAGTTTCTACCAAATAGTTAATTTTGTTAATAAGTAGTTTAATTATTAACCAGATAGTTGAATTTTCTACCAAAATAGTTGAATTTTCAATAAAAAAAATATAATTTTTCAATAAAGAATGGAATAAATAAAGTAATAATTGGTAAAAAATTAATCTTCTTGATTGAAAATCACTCGCTTGTTTAAAAATACAAAATTTTATTCGAAAATTTATCTTTTTGGTTCGCAATGTACTTATTTTGTTGCAAATCCGTCTTTTTCGATTAAAGATTCCTCTTTTTTCACTATTTGGTTCCCAAATAACTTTTTTTTGTCAAAAATTCATATTTCCTGGTTGGAAATTCAACTGTTTTGTAAAAATTGGTCTTTTTGGTTTAAAAGCTCAACAATTTGGTTGAAAAAAAATCTATATTGTTGAAAAATTGTATTTTTAAAATGAATTCTACTATTTTTTATCTCAAATTAAATCTTTTTTGGTTATCATATCAATTGTTATTTTTTTTTTAACAATTCATCTTTTTCAGTCAGAAAAATTCAACCATTTTGTTAAAATTTTCTTTTTGCTTACTTTTTTGACATAGTATTGTTACATTATTGAAGTTGGGGAAATGTATTCTTTTGACATCTTTATGAATTTTTTTGTGAAATCTTTGTGAAATCTTTTCTATTCATTTGAAATCGGTAAAATCTTTTGAAATCTTCCAAAAAAATGTTTAATCGTTTACAATTTTTGAAAGGTTTAGAAATTTTTTCTACCTGGTCTTGAAATCTTGGAAATTCTTGTATTTTAAAATCTGTACGAAATTTTTATGAAATCTTTGTAATATTTGTAAAATTTGTTGTACTTATTTAAAATCATTAAAATATTTTAAATCTATGTGAGATCTCTAAAAAAAAAAAATTGAAATCCTTTCAAATCTTTGAAATGTGCTGAAATCTTAGAAATCTATATTTCATAAAGACTTCAAAATGTTTCAACAAATTTACAAATATTTTAAAGATTTCACAAATATTAAAAATATTTCATAAAGATTTCAAGAGATTTCAAAAGATTTCAAATATTTCAAAGAATTCAAGGATTTTAAAGATTTTACAAAAAATTTAAAAAAATTTCCAAAGATTTTACAAATATTTCATAAAGATTTCAAAATATTTCAAAAAATTTCAAAGATTTCACAAAGGTTTGAAATATTTCATAGAGATTACAAAAATGTTCAAAAAATTTCATAAAGATTTCAAAGATTTCAAAGAATTCAATTCAAAGATTTTACAATTGTTTTAAAAGATTTCACAAAAATCTAAAGATTTTAATGCTTCAAAATATTTCAACAAATTTACGAATATTTCAAAAGATTTAAAAAATTTTAAGGACTTCAATTACTTTACAAAGGTTTAAAAATATTTCAAAAAATTTCATAAAGATTTCAAAGAATTGAAGTATTTAAAATATTTCAAATATCTCATGAATATTTCAAAAAATTTCATAGAGATTTCAAAGAATTCAAGGATTTCAAAGATTTTACAAACATTTTTAAAAATTTCAAAAGATTTCACAAATATTTCATAAAGATTTAAAAAAATTTCATAAAAATTTCAAAGATTTCAAAGAGTTCAAGTATTTCAAATCTCATAAAGATTTGAAAAAATTTCTTAGAGATTTCAAAGATTTTACAAATTTTTTTTTAATTTAAAAAGATTTCATAAATATTTCGTAAAGATTTCAAAAAATTTCATAAAAATTTCAAAGATTTCAAAGAATTCAAGTATTTCAAATATCTCGTAGAGATTTCAAAAAATTTCATAGACATTTCAAAGAATTCAAGGATTTCAAAGATTTTACAACAAAATTTAAAGATTTCACAAATATTTCATGAAGATTTCTAAGTGTTTCAAAAAATTTCCTAATGATTTCAAAGATTGCAAGGGTGTCAAATATTTTACAAATTTTTTTTTTTTTATTTCATAAAGATTTCATAAAAATCTTCAGTTTCTAAATGCTTCAAAATATTCCAACCAATTTACAAATTTCACAAATATTTCATAAAGATTCCAAAAAATTTCATAAGAATTGCAAAGATATCCAAGAATTTAAGTATTTCAAATATCTCATTAGGATTTCAAAAAATTTGATAGAGATTTCAAAGATTTTACCAAATTTGTTAAAGATTTCAAAAGACTTCACGAATATTTCATAAAGATTTCAAAAAATTTCATACAAATTTCAAAGATTTCAAATATTTCATGAAGATTTCAAAGTGTTTCAAAAAATGTGCTAATGATTTCAAAGATTTCAAGGATTTTAAATATTTTACAACAATTTTTAAAGATGTCAAAAAATTTCATAGGGATTTCATAAAAATCTTCAGATTTTAAATACTTAAAAATACTCCAACCAATTTACAAAGATAAAAAAATGTCAAGGATTTCAATTACTTTGCAAAGATTAAAGAATGTTTCAGAAAATATCATTAAGATTTCAAAGAATTCAAGGATTTCAAAGATTTTACAAAAATTTTCAAGGATTTCAAAGATTTTACAAATATTTGTAGTTTTTCATAAAGAATTCAAAATATTTTAAAAAATTTCATAAAGGTTTCAAAAAATTTCATGCAAATTTTAAAGATTTCAAAGAATTCAAGAATTTCAAAGATTTTACAAAAAAAATTTAAAGATTTCAAAAGATTTCACAAATATTTTATAAAGATTTAAAAAAATCCCATACAAATTTCAAAGGTTTCACAAAGATTTCAAACATTTCATGAAGATTTCGAAGCGTTTCAAAACATTTCCTAATGATTTCAAAGATTTCAAGGGTTTCACATATTTTACAAAAATTTTTAAAGATTGAAAAAAATTTCAGAAGGATTTCATAAAAATATTCAGATTTTAAATGCTTCAAAATATTCCAACCAATTTACAAAGATATAAAAAATTTCAATTATTTTACAAAGATTAAAGAATGTTTCAAAAAATGTCATAAAGATTTCAAAGAATTCAAGGATTTCAAAGATTTTACAAAAATTTTCAAGGATTTCAAAGATTTTACAAATATTTGTAGTTTTTCATAAAGAATTCAAAATATTTCAAAAAATTTCATAGATTTCAAAAAATTTCATACAAATTTTAAAGATTTCAAAGAATTCAAGAATTTCAAAGATTTTACAAAAAAAATGTAAAGATTTCAAAAGATTTCACAAATATTTTATAAAGATTTTAAAAAATCCCACACAAATTTCAAAGATTTCACAAAGATTTCAAATATTTCAATAAGATTTCGAAGTGTTTCAAAACATTTCCTAATGATTTCAAACATTTCAGAAGGATTTCATAAAAATATTCAGATTTTAAATGCTTCGAAATATTCCAACCAATTTACAAAGATATAAAAAATATCAAGGATTTAAATTACTTTACAAAGATTAAAGAATGTTTCAAAACATTTCATAAAAATTTCAAAGGTTTCAAAGAATTCAGGTATTTCAAATATTTCAAATATCTCACGAAGATTTCAAAAAATTTCATGGAGATTTCAAAGAATTCAAGGATTTTAAAGATTTTACAAAAAATTTAAAAGATTTCAAAATATTTCACAAATATTTCATAAAGACTTCAAAATATTTAAAAAAATGTCAATGATTTCACAAAGATTTAAAATATTTCATAGAGATTTCAAAATTATTCAAAAAATTTCATTAAGATTTCCAAGATTTCAAAGAATTCAAAGATTTTACAATTTTTTTTTTAAGATTTCAGAAGGATTTCACAAAAATCTAAAGATTTTAAATACTTAAAAATATCTCAACAAGTTTACGAATATTTCAAAATATTTCGAAAATTTTAAGGATTTCAATTACTTTACTAAGATTTAAAAATATTTCAAAAAATTTCTTAAAGATTTCAAAGAATTCAAGTATTTCAAATATTTCAAAAAATTTCATAGAGATTTCAAAGAATTCAAGGATTTCAAAGATTTTACGAGAATTTTTAAAGATTTCAAAAGATTTCACAAATATTTCAAAAGATTTCAAAAAATTTCAAAGATTTCAAAAAATTCAAGTATTTTAAATATCTCATAAAGATTTGAAAAAATTTCTTAGAGATTTCAAAGATTTTACAAATTTTTTTTAAGATTTCAAAACATTTCACAAATATTTCATAAAGATTTCAAAAAATTTCATACAAATTTCAAAGATTTCAAAGAATTCAAGTATTTCAAATATTTCAAATATCTCATAAAGATTTCAAAAAATTTCATAGAGATTTCAAAGATTTTACAAAAAAATTTAATGATTTCAAAGATTTCAAGGGTTACTTTTTTGACACATTATTGTTACATTATTGAAGTTGGGGAAATTCGGGAAGAGGAAGTGATAATAATTATTATTATTCTACATAAAATTTCTTATTTATCATAATCCGTGTAATTAATTACTGTATTTTTTCTGAAAATGTACCTTTTTCATTATTTTCTAGTTCCGGATGAATTCCAATTTGATCCAGCCACCAAATCCTACGGCGATCCTTCTCGTCGACCGGAAGTTAAAACCAGCACAATCGAATTTATCGCTCCCAGCGAATATATGGTGCGTTTTAATTTTTTAATTTCGTTTGAAAGAATTGAAACAATTTGGACGTGACTCTGAATTTAATGGATTGCCCTAATAATAAATGAAATGTTTTAATTTATTTTTATCAAGTTTCCGCAGATTAAAATTCAGTTTAATAAAATTATTATTTTCTTTTCTATCTTCGTGGTAGAATTCTCCTTGAAATTTTCACGAGAACCTTTAATTTGATTTTTTTTTGGGGTTTAAAACATTTTATTTAAATGTAGAGAGTAATTTAAATCTTTTAGTCTGCTGTGAAAGAAATATATCGTTTAGAAGAAATATTTCAATGGAAAAGTTTTTTATTTGTCGAGATATAATAAAGAGTTTAAAGCATTCAGAAGATTTCAAGGATTTAAAAAATTTTTAAAGGAGTATAGTAAACCAGATCTCTAAGATTTCAGTACATTTAAAAGATTTGAAACGATTTCAATTTTTTTTTAAGATTTCACATAGATTTAAAATATTTTAATGATCTTAAATAAATACTAAAAATTTCACAAATATTGCGAAGATTTCATAAAAATTTCGTACAGATTTTAAAAGAATACAAGAATTTCCAAGATTTCAACACCAGGTAGAAAAAATTTCTAAACCTTTCAAAAATTGTAAACGATTACAAATTTGTTTGGAAGATTTCAAAAGATTTTACAAAGATTTTACCGATTTCAAATGAATACAAAAGATTTCTGAAAGATTTAACAAAAATTTCATAAAAAAATTCATAAAGATGTCAAAAGAATACAAGAATTTCAAATATTTTAGATATATTCAATTTTTTTCATAAAATTTCAAAGATTTTTAATATTCTAGTGATTTCAAATAAAAGCAAAAGATGTAGAAAAGACTTCACAAGTATTTCATAGAATTCATAAGAATTTCAAAAGATTTCAAATTTTTTTTTTAATTTGCTATTATTCAAAGATTTCAAAACATTTTAAAGGTTTTAAACAATTTAAAAAGGTTTAAATAAATTTGGGAAGATTTCAAAAGATTTCAGTGATTTTAAACGAACATAAGAGATTTCACAAACAAAGATTAAAAAAAGATTTCAAAATATGTCGAAGAATTCAAGGATTTCAAATGATTTCACAGAAATTTTAAGATTTAAATACTTCAAAATATTTCAACAAATTTACAAAGATTTTAAAGATTTCACAAATATTTAAAATATTTCATACAGATTTCAAAATATTTCAAATATTTCCGAGAATTCAAGGATTTTTAAGATTTTACAAAAAATTTTAAAAGATTTCAAAAGATTTCACAAATATTTCGTAAAGATTTTAAAATATTTCAAAAAATTTCAAAGAATTCAAGGATTTTAAAGATTTTACAACAAATTTTAAAAGATTTCAAAAGATTTCACAAATATTTCATAAAGAATTCAAAAAATTTCAAAGATTTCACAAAGATTTTAAATATTTCATAGAGATTTCAAAGTGTTTCCAAAAATTTCATAAATATTTCCAAGATTTCAAAGAATTCAAGGATTTCAAAGATTTTACAATTTTTTAAAAAGATTTTACAATTTTTTAAAAAGATTTTACAAGGATTTCACAAAAATCTAAAGATTTTAAATGCTTCAAAATATTTCAACAAATTTACGAATATTTCAAAATATTTCAAAAATTTTAAGGATTTCAATTACTTTACAAAGGTTAAAAAATATTTCAAAAAATTTCATAAAGATTTCAAAGAATTGATGTATTTCAAATATTTCAAATATCTCATAAAGATTTCAAAAAATTGCATAGAGATTTCAAAAAATTCAAGGATTTCAAAGATTTTACAAAAAAATTTAAAGATTTCAAAAGTTTTCACAAATATTTCATAAAGATTTCAAAAAATTTCTTAATGATTTCAAAGATTTCAAGTGTTTCAAATATTTTACAAACATTTTAAAAAATTTCATAAAGATTTCATAAAAATCTTCAGTTTTTAAATGCTTCAAAATATTCCAACCAATTTACAAATTTCAAAAAATTTCACAAATATTTCATAAAGATTTCAAAAAATTTCATAAGAATTGCAAAGATTTCCAAGAATTCAAGTATTTCCAATATTTCAAATATCTCATTAAGATTTAAAAAAAATTAAAAAGAGATTTTAAAGAATTCAAGGATTTCAAAGATTTTACCAAATTTTTTTAAGATTTCAAAAGATTTCACAAATATTTCATGAATATTTCAACAAATTTCTTACAAATTTCAAAGATTTCACAAAGATTTCAAATATTTCATGAAGATTTCGAAGTGTTTCAAAAAATGTCCTAATGATTTCAAAGATTTCAAGGGTTTCAAATATTTTACAAAATTTTTTAAAGATTTCAAAAAATTTCATAAGGATTTCATAAAAATCTTCAGATTTTAAATACTTCAAACTATTCCAACCAATTTACAAAGATATACAAAATTTCAAGGATTTAAATTACTTTACAAAGATTGAAGAATGTTTCAAAAAATGTCATAAAAATTTCAAAGAATTCAAAGATTTCAAAGATTTTGCAAAAATTTTCAAGGATTTCAAGGATTTTACAAATATTTGTAGTTTTTCATAAAGAATTCAAAATATTTCAAAAAATTTCATACCAATTTCAAAGATTTCAAAGAATTCAAGTATTTCAAATATTTCAAATATCTCATAAAGATTTCGAAAAATTTCATAGCGATTTCAAAGAGTTTACAAAAAAATTTAAAGATTTCAAAAGATTTCACAAATATTTCATAAAGATTTTTAAAAATCTCATACAAATTTCAAAGATTTCAAATATTTCATGAAGATTTCGAAATGTTTCATAAAATGTCCTAATGATTTCAAAGATTTCAAGGGTTTCAAATATTTCAAGTATTTCAAAGATTTCACAAAAACTTTAAAAGATTTTAAACACTTCAAAGTATTGCAACAAATTGACATAGATTTAAACAGATTTCAAACATTTCACAAAGGTTTCAAATAACGCACAAAAATTTCCAAAAATTTCATCAAGATATCAAAACATTTCAAAAAATTGTATAAAGCTTTCAAAAAATTTGATAATGATTTTAAAGAATTCACGGATTTCAAAGATTTCAAGGATTTCAAAGATTTTACAAAAATTTTAAAAGATTTAAAAATATTTCAAATATTTCGTAAAGATTTCAAGAAGTTTCATAAAGATGAAACAAAAATTTCATAAACATTTCAAAGAATTCCCGGATTTTCAAGATTTCAAAAAATTTCACAAAAATTTAAAAGATTTTAAAGAACTCAAGGATTTTAAAGATTTGACAAATTTTTTTAAACAAATTTCAAGGATTTCATAAATGTTGCAAATATTCCATAAAAATTTCAAAAAATTTCATAAAGATTTCAAAGATTTTCAAGAATTCAAGAACTTTGAAGTTTTCAAGGATTTCAAAGATTTTACCAATTTTTTTAAAGATTTCACAAAAATCTTAAGATTTTAAATACTTCAAAATATTTCAACAAATTTACCAAGATTTCAAAAGATTTCAAAGAATTTAAGTTTTGCAAATATTTCAAATATCTCATAAAGATTTCAAGAAATTTCATAGTGATTTCAAAGAATTGAAGGATTTCAAAGAAAATTTGTTTAAAAATTTCAAAAGATTTCACAAATATTTCATACATTTCAAAAAATTTCAAAGATTTTACAAAGATTTGAAATATTTCATAGAGATTTCAAAATGTTTCAAAAAATGTCATAAAGATTTCCAAGATTTCAAAGAATTCAAGGATTTCAAAGTTTTTACCAATTTTTTTAAAGATTTCACAAGGATTTCATAAAAATCTTAAGATTTTAAATACTTCAAAATATTTCAACAAATTTACAAAGATTTCAAAAGATTTCAAAAATTTTAAGGATTTCAATTACTTTACAAAGATTGAAAAATATTTTTAAAAATGTCATAAAGATTTCAAAAAATTTTATAAGGATTTCATAAAAATCTTGAGATTTTAAATACTTCAAAATATTCCAAACAATTTACAAAGATATCAAAAATTTCATGGATTTCAATTAATATACAAAGATTAAAGAATGTTTCAAAAAATATCATAAAAATGTCAATGAATTCAAGGATTTCAAATATTTCAAATATCTTATAAAGATTTCAAAAGATTTCACAAATATTTCATATAGATTTCAAAAGATTTCATACAAATTTCAAAGAATTCAAGTATTTTTAAAGAATTTGAGGATTTCAAAGATTTCACAACAATTTCAAAGATTCTACAAAAATTTTAAAAGATTTCACAAAGGTTTCAACAAATTTCAAAGAATACAAGGATTTCAAAAATTTCACAACAATTTTAAAAGATTTCAAATTTTTTCACAAGAATTTTATAAACATTTCAAGATTTTAAATACTTCAAAGTATTGCAACAAATTGACAGAGATTTAAACAGATTTCAAACATTTCACAAAGGTTGCAAATATTTAAAAAAATTTCATTAAAAATTTCAAAGAATTCACGGATTTGAAAGTTTTCAAGAATTTCAAAGATTTTTTAAAAAATGTCAAAGATTTCAAAAGATTTTACAAATATTTTAAGTTTTTCATAAAGATTTCAAAATATTTCAATAAATTTCATAAAGATTTCAAAAAATTTGAAAAAGATTCTAAAGAATTCAAGGATTTCAAAGATTTCACAAATCTTTTTAAAGATTTCAAAAGATTTTAAGGTTTTCACAAGTATTTCAAATATTTCATAAAGATTTCAAATTATTTCAAAAAATTTAATAAAAATTTCAAAGACTTTAAAGAATTCAAGGACTTTGAAGATTTCAAGGATTTCAAAGATTTCAAAAGATTTTACAAGGATTTCACAGAAATTTCAAGATTTTAAATACTACAAAATATTTCAACAAATTTACAAAATTTTCAAAGGATTCTAAAGATTTCACAAAAACGACTTTTGTTCGCAAAAAATTAAAAATTTGTTTATTAATGATTCGACTTTCTTTAGAAATTGTTGGCCAATAAAAAATAAAAAAATAATAATAAATAAAATTTGATGTAAAAAAAAGACCTGGAAAAATTTGATTTCTTCACCTGGAAAACCTGGAAAAGACTTTGAATTTTGTTCCTAAGAATCACTAGACATCCCGTTAATTAAAATTCTTTCTTTAATTAAAGTTCACTTTTGTTTCTATTTGAAGAGTTTTTTAAATAAATTATTTTTTTCTCAGCTCCGTCCACCGCAGCCTGCTGTTTACCTTTTCGTTTTTGACGTCTCGAGACTCGCCGTCGAAAGTGGATATTTGTCCGTTGTCTGCAAGACAATTGGAGAAGAACTTTCAAAAATGCCTGGCGATGGAAGAATGCAAGTTGGTTTTATCGCCGTTGACTCTGGGATACATTTTTTCAGTATGCCGGATGGTGTTTCACAGCCCCATGAAATGATCATGCTCGATGTTGAAGGTATAATTACGATTTTTTCATTAATTATTGAGATTTCTTCTAAAAAATTAATCATTTTTCAAATAAATAGTACAATTTTTTATCAAATTGTTAAATTTTCGAGCCGAAAATACGAATTTTCTAGAAAGCAGTTAAATTTTCAACAAAACAGTTGCATTTTCAACCATGTAATTGATTTTACAACCAAGGAAATTTATTTTCTACTGGAAAAGACGATTTAAAAAAAAATAGATGAATTTACAACAAAATAGATCATTTTTTGAACAAAATAGTTGAATTTTCATTCAACTTTCTCCCGGAAACAGACGAATTTTTAACAAATAAATAAATTTTTAACTAAATATTACAATTTTCTATCAAATTGTTCAATTTTCGAGCAGAAAATATGATTTCCCTACAAAAAAATGGACTTTTTAGCCCAATTTTAGATTTTCTAACTAGGAAAATTAGTTTTTTAACCAAGGAAATTAATATTCACCAGAAAAGAGAAATTTTTAACAGAATAGATGAATCCTCAATAATAGTACAATTTTCCATGAAATTCTTGAATTTTCAACCAAGAAAATGAATTTTCTACCACAAAAAATGAATTTTTAACCAAACAATTGCATTTTCAATCAAATATTTGATTTTTCAATCCAGAAAATCAATTTTCCAACAGAAAAGATGAATTTGCCACAATAATAGTAATGTTTTAACAAAATTGTTGAATTTTCAATCAATTTTCTGCCAAAAAAGACGAATTTTTAACAAAAAGATAAATTTTCAAGTAAATCGTACAATTTTCTATGAAATTTTTGAATTTTCGAGCCAAATAAACGATTTTACAACCAAACAATTGCATTTTTAACCAAATACTTGATTTTTCAACCAAGAAAATTAATTGTCTACCAGAAAAGATGAATTTTCAACAAAATAGATGTATCCTCAACAAAAAAATAATTTTTTAACAAAATTTTTGAATTTTCAACCCAGAAGATCAATTTTCTAGAAAGAAAGGCGAATTTCTAAAAAATAATTTATATAAAGAAAATTAATTTTCCACCAGAAAATACGAATTTTCAACGAAATAGATCATTTTTATCAAAATAGTTGAATTTTCAACCAGAATGATCAATTTTTTTAGCAAAAAAAGACAAATTTATAAGAAATAAATCAATTTTCAAGTAAATAGTATTATTTTAAAACAAATTATTCAATTTTCGAGCCGAAAGTACGAATTTTTCCAAAACAGTTGAATTTTCAATCAAACAGTTGCATTTTTAACCATGTGTTTAACCAATTGTTTAATTTTTCAACCAAGAAAATTAATTTTCTACTAGAAAAGATGAATTTTCTACAATAATAGATGAATCTTCAACAAAATAGATAATTTTTTAACAATAATGTTGAATTTTCAACCAAGAAGATCAATTTTCTACAAAGAAAAACCAAATTTCTAATAAATAAATACATTTTCAAGTAAATAGTACAATTTTTTATAAAATTGTTGAATTTTCGAACCGAAAATACGAATTTTCTACAAACCAGTTGAATTTTCAAACAAACAGTTGCATTTTTTAACCATGTATTTGATCAATTTTCAAGTAAATCGTACAATTTTCTATGAAATTGTTGAATTTTCGAGCCAAATATACGATTTCACAACCAAACAGTTGAATATTTAACCAAATATTGGATTTTCCAAACAAGAAAATTAATTTTCTACCAGAAAAGATGAACTTTCTACTATAAAAGATCAATTTTCTACAATAATAGATGAATCTTCAACAAAATAGGTAATTTTTTAACAATAATGTTGAATTTTCAACCAAGAAGATCAATTTTCTACAAAAAAAAGACGAATTTCTAATAAATAAATAAATTTTCAAGTAAATAGTACAATTTTTTATAAAATTGTTAAATTTTCTAACCGAAAATACGAATTTTCTATACAGCAGTTAAATTTTCAACAAAACAGTTTCATTTTTAACCATGTATTTGATTTTACAACCATGGAAATTTATTTTCTACTGGAAAAGACGATTTAAAAAAAAAATAGATCAATTTCCAACAAAATAGGTAATTTTTTAAACAAAAAAGTTGAATTTTCAATCTATTTTCTCCCAAAACAGACGAATTTTTAACAAATAAATACATTTTTAACTAAATATTACAATTTTCTATCAAATTGATCAATTTTCGAGCAGAAAATATGATTTCCCTGCAAAAAAGTTGATTCTTTAACCAAATATTAGATTTTGTAACGACGAAAATTAATTTTCTAACCAAGGAAATTAATATTCACCAGAAAAAATTTTTTTCTACAGAATGGATGAATCCTCAATAATAGTACAATTTTCCATGAAATTCTTGAATTTTCAACCAAGAAAATGAATTTTCTACCACAAAAAATGAATTTT
>CAKNXH010052561.1:0-15110 GCA_932178445.1 Andricus quercusramuli
TCATGGAATTCAAGGAATTCATGGAATTCAAGGAATTCATGGAATTCGTCGAATTCAAGGAATTCATGGAGTTCAAGGAATTCATGACATCCAAGGAATTCAGGGCATTCTACGAATTCAGGAAATTCGTGGATACATGGAATTCAGGAAATTCATGGTATTCAGGGAATTCAAGGAACTCTAAGAATTCATGGAATTCAAGGAATTCATGGAATTCAAGGTATTCATGGCATTCATGGAATTGTAGGAATTCAAGGAATTCGTGGAATTGAAAAAATGTATGGAATTCAAGGAATTCATGGAATTCGAGGGATTCATGGAATTCAAGGAATTCATGGAATTCAAGGAATTCATGGAATTCAAGGAATTCATGGAATTCAATTAATTCATGGAATTCAAGGAATTCATGGAATTCAAGAAATTCACGGAATTCAAGGAATTCATGGAATTCAAAAAATTAATGGAATTCACGGAATTCATGGAATTCATGGAATTCAAGGGATTCGTGGAATTCATGAAATTCATAGAATTCAAGAAATTCAAGGTATTCATGAAATTCAAGAAATTCATGGAATTCAGGGAATTCATGGAATTCAAGGAATTTATGGAATTCAAGGAATTCATGGACTCAATGACTTCCTGCCAGAGTGCTACGGTACCAGTATGGTCCCTGAACGAAAAGGTTGCATGGCACGACTGCATGCTCTGTGGTGTGAAAAACACTCAGAGCTCTCGCACTTTTCGCATCAACTTCTACGAAGCCATGCCGAGCAACTCCGAAAAAGGTGTTATGTGAGCGGAGCCCCTACTCTACCACATCCAGAACAAGACGGGTATAGAGAAAGAGAGGCGACATTGAGACCAACCGCGAATAGTCATCCAATAGAGGAAAAACGATACTTCAGGACCCGGAGAAAAATCAACATTCAGGTTTCTCCGAAGCCCAAAGATCAAACTGAACTGCATGATGAGCTTTGTGGAGATTTTTCTGAAGAATCCGACCTCTGTACCATCAATTGTGGTGTGTACAATGCAACGAGAGCTTTGGCAGATGCAAGCCGTAAAATAAAACCAACGGTTGATCATAAGACCAAAAGACGAATACATCAACTCAGCACAAAGATAGGCTGGGCAAGACAGTACGCGTCCCGCATTCAGTGTGTGATTGACTACATGACATCTAACAGGACTTTCACTGCCAAGGTTCGACAGTTCGTGCGCGAACTGCGGATCCGTCATCACACAATCAACAAGTCAAAACTACTGACGATCAGGCAGCATATTGTAGACAGAATATGAGTACTATCTAACGATAGGAAAAGTCTAGAGCGGAGAGAGGTGGGTCAGAGAAGATCAACCGTTTTTATCTGACCCATCTAAACTCTTCCAATATCCTCCAATAACTGTCGGAAATCCGTCCAAACCAGAGAAGGTCGAAACATTCTGGAGAGAAGTCTATGAAGTCCAAAATTACCGAAAAGCTTTTTATTCAACCTCCCATAGACTTATCATCTGTCTGTTGGAAAGCTTAAAGGTATCACCTCTCAGAGAGGTGTGTTTCACGGCGACACCATGAGCCCTCTCTTTTGTCTCACATTATTGCCACTATCTCTAGCATTTCGCCATGCCAGAGGGTACCTCTACGTCAAACCTGGGAACCGAAAGCATATGGTCACTCATGTATTTCACATAGATGATCTTAAGATCTGTGCTAGAAATCAAGAGAAACTACATCTAGCTCTAAAAATTGTCAAAGAGTACACTCAAGAGATTGGAATGGAGTTCGGGCGTTTCTGTACAAAGCAGCGGAAGAGGCTGCTGAAACACTCGGCCTTGACTTCAATATCAGGGGTGAGCAAAATGAATCAAATCTTATCCATCTTGAATACTCACTCCTGAAGGCCCGGATTATGAAATCACAGGAGAAAAAATTCCGCGAACAGTTCCTCGACAAGAGGATGCACGGCATCTTCCACACTAATGTGGAACATCAGTCGATGTCGTATGAGCTGACATTTGATTTCCCTTAATCACTCGGATTGAAGTCGGGCACGGAGGGCTTCATTTTGGCACGTCAAGATGGTGTCAGTTCCACTCTAGCATACCATCACCACATTTTGAGCCAAGATATTCCCGATGATAGCTGCAGAGCGTGTCATGAACACCTGGAGCATCTAGGACACCTACTATGTAGTTGTCCAACTCATACGGAAACAACCTACACCCAAGGGCACAATGCGGCACAAAGATTGCTTTTCTACCATCTCTGTCACTCTGATGGCATTAGCCCAAATACCTCTCCGCTAAACGCTCCTAGAGAAATAGAGTCAATTGTCGAAAATGAGAAGTGCCGCATATGGCGTATTCTTTTACAAATCGAACGAAGAATCAACCGACCCATTTTTGATTGAGCTAATACTTTTTTTACGGGTTCGTTATCGAAAAAGAGAAGATACGTATTTGAGGATTTTTTTCGCAATTTTTTGGGAAATAGGAAGGGTTGAAAAATTCCGAATTTGAGTGAAGACTATTTTTTTTAATGCATAACTCCTGTTGTATTCAAGCTAGAGACCTTATTTGTTTTTCATTTGAAAGATAAAAGAACGAGCTTCAATAACTTCACATTGCACGGCCAATTTTCCTCTCTTATATAGTGTTCTTCTCTTAATTCTAAATGATTATTCTATGTTTTTAAATAAATAATCTTATTTCTTAGACAAGATAACTTTATTGAAAATTCAAGAAATAAATAAATAATAAGAAGTAAAAGAAAACCATCAGTATTGAAAACATAATTATTACTTTATTAAGATTTCGGTAGGTTGGCTTAGTGAATAAGTACCTCTTTTAGTTTTATGTTATACAGTATTTACATTCTTAAAATTTTAACATTTCTTATTTCCAAATTTTTACAATATTTTTCTATCATACAAGGAAAATTGCTTTATTTCCAATTCATGAAGAGAAAGTGGTATCATACAATGATATTTTAATGGCCCCTTTATCGTTATAGCTTTTTGAAAGCGTGCTGACAACCGCTTTTCTTCTTCTTCGTACTCAGCATTTGTCGAATAACGAAATGTTATGTTCAGTAGAGCTTCTGTCGCCCAGGTAAATAATTCTCCAGGTGTACGAATAGGATTATTTACTCTTCGCAGACTAGCTCTAGCAGCAAATCTTTTTAGAGTGCCACCAATTCCATCACATGGTCCTTTTCCATGCGAAGTAGGAAAAAAGTGCCACTCAGCTGCTATTTTAAAATCTTGTTCGTGATGAGTAAGATTAATAAAAAAATTTTTCTTCTTGTATTGCCCACTGTAAATTTGATTTTATGTAGTCTACTTCTGCCTTGAAATTCGGAAATAGACACAAAACTTTTGAGTTTCAATTCATTATCATCATCTTTGTAATATATTGAAAATGGATGTATTGTCACTTGATCATTATTCCAGTGAATACCTTGAACGGAATTTTGAATTATGAAAGCATAATTCTCAGAAAAATCACAAATGACGATACATTCATTTTTCATTATTTTATTTGTTTAAAAATTCTCTTCGTTTATTTGCTAAAAATGAATGTAGTAATAATTTAGTTAAACCGTTACTTAAATTTTTTAAGAATTTATCTACAGTAGATATTAGGGTTTGTCATGTAGTTCTTTCGATTGTAATCCACTGTTTGTACTTATTATTTTCAATTAATTTTTCTTCAAAATTCTGTCCCAATTGATCAATAACATTCTTCACACCCGGACATTGATCACATAATCCTACAAAACAGTTAGTAGACTCTACATCACATACCATACGATCTGAACAATCACGATAATTTATTATAGGTCGCGTCGAATCATCAGTAATTGATTTTAATTTGGCTCCGTCAATTAATAATTTAACACTTTCATGTATTGCGCAGACACAAACTGAGTGAGTACCACTAGATCCTGCTAACACACAGTGTTAGGTCGTGGACTAGCAAATTTTGAGGAACTGCATTTCATTTCTGGGTAATAATTTTAAAAATTTTATGCAATTCTTTCAAATTATTTAATAGAAGACGTTTCTGCATTTGAATTCTTTTTCCAACCACTTTAACAGAGACGTAATCTTTTTGGCCTGGCATTATTTGAGTATAATCATCAAACTGATAAAAGGTAATTATAATATTAACGACATCTGCTGTTAAAGATGGATGGGTTTGAGGACTTGGATCACTTAATATCCCTTTCTCTCGAGCAATTTTTTTTGCAACACTTATCATGTGATGAGTAGCGGAAGGAAAATGAAGTGATATTTTTTTATAAGACCGCTGTCTGAAAATCGTTAGAATTTTTATTTTATGCGTGCGGTCTTACGAGGTATTATAACTTTCTTGCAAAGTTCTTAAAATTGAGACATCATCATCATAATCATTGCCCATGTTATCTGGACCATCGTCAGTTACGTTAAATACTTTTTTCTTAAGCACTTCAGTAACTTTTTAACCTTTTCTTCAGAATACCTTTTTTGCATCAATTTCTTTTGCTTAACCCATTAATTAATAATCTGGTGACGAAATTGAAGAAAAATTATTCCTTATGCCCTTTTTTTGCCATTTTTTGGAAAAAGTCAATTTTTTCAGTTTTTTTTCCTTTAATCATAAAAATGACCCTGATAACGTTGTCACATGGTGCTGGAAAGTATCCAAATTGGGTCATCGATAATTTTCCTTGAAATATATGCACTTAAAAAAATTTTTGGAAATCGATGATTCCAATATGGAGACCATTTAAATGTGACATAATGAGTGTTTCTGACACCGTGTGGTTTGTTCGTTGGGAGTGTTTTTTTTTTCAAAAAATACTTCGAACAAAAGTTTTTCATTTCAACGAGTTATTTCGAAAATTGGCCTCAAATTCTGGGCCCAAAGTATTTTTGGGCCTTATGAGTCCCAAAACATGTTAAATGGTAGAAAAAATCTCATTTGTGATTTTAGATTCGGAATCTACGGAAAATTTCATATAAGAATACATGAACTCAAAATTAAATTTTTGGGCCTTACGTACACTATTGCATACTCATGTATATTTTTAGACCTCTTGGGCTCAAGATTATCTTGAATGATGGAAATATCTCATTTCCAATTCGAAATTCAGAATCTACGGGAAGTTTCACGATAGAATACCCATTTTTCTATTTGAAAATTTGGGCCTTATGTACACTTTCGCGGCTACTTGAAACTTTTTGTGGTCTTATGGGACTCAAATAATCTCCAATGATGCAAAAATTAATAGATTCATGATCTACGTGAGATTTCCTGTAAAAATAGGTATTTCCCGAATTCTGAATTGGGTCTTATCTACTTTTCGGACGGTACCGACAATGCCGATCCAATTCTGGCATTCGGAATGAAATCATGAATCTCATCATAAAACACTAGAATCACTCAGGTTCATGTTGGATATAATTCATAATTCACCTTTTTGGGCCCATTCAATAAATTATGCAGTTGTAGCGCCCTTTGTCGTAAGATAACGTGTGTACGTGTGAACGTCAGGCCCAAAAATTGAATTTTGAGTTTATGTATTCTTACATGAAATTTTCCATAGATTCTGAATCTGAAATCAAAAATGAGTTTTTTTCTACTATTTAACATGTTTTGGGACTCATAAGGCCCAAAAATACTTTGGGCCCAGAATTTGAGGGCAATTTTTGAAATAACTCGTTGAAATGAAAAACTTTTGTTTGAAGTATTTTTTGGAAAAAGCACTCCCAACGAACAATCCACACGGTGTCAGAAACACTCATTATGTCACATTTAAATGGTCGCCATATTGGAATCATCGATTTCCAAAAATTTTTTTAAGTGCATATATTTCAAGAAAAATTATCGATGACCAAATTTGAATACTTTCCAGCACCATATGACAACGTTATCAGGGTCATTTTTATGATTGAAGGAAAAAAAAACTAAGAAAAAATTGATTTTTTTCAAAAAATGGCAAAAAAAGGGCATAAGGAATAATTTTTTTCAATTTGGTTACCAGATTCGGGAAGAGCGATCCCAAAAGCATCAGAATATGTATTTCATTTTTTTTCTAGTGCGTTTTCATCAAAAGTTATCCAGTCGAAATCGGTGAAAGATTTTGGTCACTTTGGGCATAAATGGGTTAATCGGTGAAGATCCTAAGATACTTAATCCTTTGTTTAAATTTTCAATTCGATCATTTAATATCGCTCTGCTTGTTTCTCCCGACTGCCCAGAAGTTTCTCCACTGGCAACCTCGCTGACAACTTTATCATCTGCAGATGACTCTTCAGTGCATGATTCCCCTGTGGTTTCCGTGTCAAAAAAATACAATACCTTCTTTAATATTACATAGTTACACGCCACATAAAAACATTCATATATTATATGTATACTATACCATATCAACCTGATCATTTTTAATCTTGTTCTTTTTTTCTTCGATTCTGCTATTAATAAGTATGCGAGGGGAAGTACAAATTTTCTGTTGCAATGATTCCTTCGTTACAGATAAATTTAGTGCTTGTAGCTGCGTTTCATTCACTCTTCGCAAATCTGATGCCCCTTTTTTTCGATGAATAAGTTTTTTAAAGAGATTGAAACATATGTATCTATGAATGTTCGTTCCTTGTAATTTTTTTGATACTTTTTTAGGCATCTTTATATAATTCTCGTCAAGGTCTTGACATCAGGATCTTCCTCCAGTTCAAACACAGAGCGGAGCACTCACAGATCCGAGAACTCGTCCTTTAGCACAGACACTATATTACACTAACTTGTGGCACTTGGTAAATTTCGAATTTTGAAAGAGCGAACTTTTCAAATCAAAAGTCAAGTCTAATCTGACCTGTCAAACTCTGAGTCAGCCGTTGCTGCTCCTCCGCATCGCAAGGCCTGTTCAAATGGTGGATGATGAACCACCCCCGTTTGACCAATAGTAGTTCTTGAAATTTTTCTATGTTCGTGAGTCACGCTCTTTTGTTTGCGGGAGAGGGAGTATCGAGAAGAATGAGTTTTTCAGGATTTTCGAAACCTTGGTAATACCTATCTTCGTTGGTAATACCAACGGTAATACTCAAGGTCTCAAGGCCCTTAGGATAAATGACATGGACCAACCCAGCATTAGCGACCGTCGCCGTCATTTAAGATGTTGTATATTAATTTACGGAAAGCTACCTAAAATATACAATGAAAACTCAAAAGCAAAGTAGAGACCGTTTTCTATGTGTCGGACTTCTCAATCATCTTCATTACCTGAGAACGTTTGGGTTTGTTAGTTTACACGGTTTAAGGATTTCTTGTCTCGAATCTTTCGGGTTTACAATTTCGCAGATGATGCCTTGGAAATGACCATTTCCATTTCCTTCACTTAAACTGTAGGTATTTTCTAATTATTTCTCAGACACACCGTGGGAAGAACGATTTTCCTTATCATAAATCTTATTCTAACGACTCCTTATCTGATGTTTGATTCTAATTTAAATTCGATTTCTATGTATATTTTTAAATAAGCGTAACTAAGCATAATTAAGCAAAATAAGCATAACGTATCGAAATCCTAATAAAGCAATCTACATTTTCAATAATGATTTTTTTCTTTTACTTCTTATTATTTACTTATTTCTTGAATTTTTAATAAAGTTATCTTGTCTAAGAAATAAGATTATTTAATTGAAAATATATAATAATCATTTATATTTAAGAGAAAAACGATATCAAAGAAGAAAATCGGCCGTGCAATGTGATCCGCGCGCCGGTGTGAGGTACCGCGCACACACATTTGTTCCGATAGTAATCATAATTTCACCATTTTGAAATAAATCGTTTTCGTTCGGAAATTTAACGTAGAATACGAGAAAAATACTAAGAACTTAATTCATGGGGGTCAAACTAGTTAAAAATTGATTTACAAATTTTAATTGTTTATAACAATTTTAATTTGTCAATAATATTTTTGGGATGATTTTTTTATTAAAACTCATTCTTTTACCTTCCAAATGAAAAACAAATAAGGTCTCTAGCTTAAGTACAACAGGAGTTATGCATTTAAAAAAAAATAGTCTTCACTCAAATTCTGAATTTTTCAGCCCTTCCTAATTCCCAAAAAATTTTGAAAGAAAAATCCTCAAATACGTATATTTTTTTTTTCGATAATGAACCCGTAAAAAAAGTATTAGCTCAATCAAAAATGGGTCGGTCAATTTTCATCCAAATCTGTACGATTTGTAAAAGAATGTCCCATATACTGGAACTTCATATTCTCGACAATTGTGTCTGTTGCGCACTCGAGAGCTGACATAGTTCTTATTGACTTCAAGTACTATCTAACTTGTGCATCTGAAATTATGTGCACATTTACATTCTTGTGAATATTGATTATTAATTTAGTGTAATTTTCTACGCAAAACATTAATTTTTCTGCTAACGCTTCTAACATATGGCGAGCAAAATTTTGTCTCGCAGCCTTTTTTGTAGATGCAGGCTCACCTTCATATAAATATTTTCCATTACTTTTATGCATTATGCATCTAGCCTCAAATGGTGGCAATTCGGCGTTATGAACTAGTGTCTTTACAATAAAAATAGGTTTCGAAAAATCAAATTTTGTCTCGCTTGAGTTCTCGCCGCCTACAATTTTGTTATGAAATTCTTTAGATAATCGTCATGAGTTTGCAATTTCTCCTGCTTTGATAGTGGTTCATTTGATGGTTGACGGGCTAATTTACCGAAAACGAATTCGTAGGGCGTACACTTTGTACCTTCGTGGACGATTGTATTGTAAGAAAACATGGCTAATTAAAGCCAATCTTCCCATTCGGAATTTTGTTAAACAAATTGTTTGACGTATTCAGCTGACACATGATGTGATCTTTCAGGAGACGCATTCAATTTCGGATGAAATGCTGTCGTTTCAAACTGCTTAAATCTAAAACGCTTTGCCGTTCTTTTCATTCAATTACTCAAAAAATTTGAGCCTTGGTCAGTCGAAACTGCTTTTGGGGAACCGTGAAAGCATATACATTTTTTAACAAACATATCAGCTACTGTTGAAGCTTTCACGTCTGGAATTGCTAGAGCTAAAGCATATTTTGTAAATTTTTCTTGAATAGTTAAGATATATACGTTGCCTAATGTTGTTTGTGGAAGTGGGCCAACTATGCCCATTGAAATTTGTTCGAATGCGGCTCCAGGCGTGTGCGTTATTATCATGGGATTTTCAGTTTTAACGCGAACTAATTTTTCAATTTAAGATTGCAAACACTGTTGAATATATTTCTGAATGTGCATCTTCCAGCGATTGAGTTCGCTGTTATTTCGTTGGATATTGAACTATTCCCTTACATATTATAATTTTGGTAGACGAATCCGAAAAAGTTGAAATTAGAGTTTCACGTATTTCTTTCCAACGTATATGATTAACTTGTAAAGTTTTTGGGATACTGATAGATCGTTAATATAGTCTCACTGATATTGAATGCAAAGAAAGTGTTGAAAGTTCGATACTGCTTAAAGTGTCTGACAAATTTTCTTTAGAATCAGCTTCAATGGGAAGAGCTAAATGATACTGCTGTCCTTTCTTTATTTCTTTAACAAGTGTTTTCTCAAGTTGACTGAACTGAGGTGAAATACCACGTTTAGATGAAGCTCTCGATCCATTATCACGTGGGAACCGTCAGTAGCAACAAAATAAGCGTAATTATCTCTACCCATCGTTGTTGATCACGACACTCACCGACATTTTTTTGTGGATGACTTTGGGTATTCAAAGGAGGGGGTCCTGGAGAGGATTTACTTTCTTCTAATTTATCTTCATTTGTCTTTCGAAAAATTTCGTAACTTTTCACGTTTCTTCCTTTTGGAATTTTTATAAAATTCTTTGGTTTGAAAGTTCTTATATATTTTCTTCATCAACAAAGTTTTCTTCATCTGAAAAATTTTGAAAATTTCTGTCTTTTGGGACCTTATCTTCCGAAGTTGAGAAATTATCTTCTTCTGCATTTTCATTTTCTTCTTGTCGAGCAGCAGGCTTTACCTTGGACTTTTTATAATTTTTCTTCTTCTTTTTCGTCATTTTCTTTTTATAATAATCAAAATATTCTATATCTGAATTAGATTACTCTTTAGGTTCAACGTTTTTTTGTGTTTGCTGTTTTGAATTCAGAGACTCACCATTGGTTGTTTCTTTTCTCGGTCTGCCCCTCTTTTTCAAGGCTTGCGGGTTGCTTGGATTTGTGAGCACAGTTTTTTTAAGCCTACCTTGTGCTTTCTTAACAGCAGGCGAGGGAGGTAAATGTTCTTTCTCACTATCTTTATGTGACTTACCTTGATTTTCAATATGTTCATTAATTTGTGCTTGTTCTTCGTATTTTTGCTTCTGTCCTCTTGCAACCACAGTTTTCCAAGAGTGACAGAGAAGTTCGTTTTTCTTTATAATTTTGGGAATTAAAAGTAAAACTGAAAGTTAGAGAAGTTTCTGTATTGGACTATCAAAAAGTCAATTTTTATTTCATTTAGTCATTCTTTTCTTATTGAATTATGAAGAATTTCAGGAAGATTTTCCTTCAAAGATTCGCTATTTATTTTAATATTTTCTTCGGAATCTGAATTTTTATGATTCTCAAATTTCAATAATTCCATATAATTGGTAGGATTTTCTTCCTCAAATGTTGAGTTATTCTCCAAAATTATATTAATTCCTACGGTTTCATCGTTTTTTAGAACAGGATTCCTCGAAAGCGCATCTGCATTCACATTTGATTATCCTGCTTTATAGACGACGTTATAATCATATTCGGCGAGTTTTAATCGCCATCTTGAAACTCGAGAACAAGGATCTTTAGAATTTTTAAACTAAATAAGGGGTTTATGGTCTGTAACGAGGGTTCATTTTCGTCCGTACAAATAAGGGCGAAAATATATTACGGAGTAGACTATCGCTAAAGCTTCTTTTTCATACGTGTCGTATTTACGTTCAGTATCGGTTAGTGATCTTTAGGCATACGCAATGGCTTGATCTTTACTTATTTTACCTTGCGAAAGTATCCGCCTATGGTATAACCTAATGCATCTGTAGTTACAATGAAAGGTTTTGAAAAATCAGGCCGAATTAGAAGTAGTTCTTGGCACAATTTATCTTTTAAAATATTGAACGCTTGTTGCTGCTTTTTCGTCCAATTAAATGATATATCTTCTTTAAGGAGCTGATTTATTGGGGCTGCAATCCTAGAAAAATTTCCTATAAATCTACGGTAATATCCTGCGAAACCTAAAAATCATTTTATATGCTTTTTATTATCAGGAGTTGGGAAGTCTTTTACTGCCATGATTTTCTTCGGATAAGGTCGAACTCCGTCCTTATCTATTATATATCCCAAATATCCTACTTCGTGTCGTATAAATTCGCACTTGTCGGGTTGCAAATGAAGATTTGCATTTTGTAATCAGCTCATAAGTTCATTAAATGTTGATTCATGTTCTTCTAAAGTATTTGCGTAATTCACAATGTCATCTAGATAAACCAAAAAGTTCCGTTCCCTGAAGTCCCATTAGAGCTAAATCCATGAGTCGTTGAAAGGTTGCTGGTGCATTTTTTAAACCAAAAGGCATTCTGTCAAACTCGTAATGTCCATAAGGGGTTGAAAACGCGGTTTTGTGTGCATCTCTGGGATCCATTTTTATATGATGGAAACCCGTTGCTAAATCGAAAACAGAAAAATAACGAACGGATCCGAACTTCATTCAATTTTCTAAAATCAAGTACTGTTCGCTATTTCTTTTTTCTGGTGATTCTTGTTTTTTTTGGAACAATACAAACTGGTGTATTGTAAGGTGATCGGGAGGGTTTTATTATATTGTTTTGTAATAATTTATCCACTTGGCGGATGATTTCTTCCTTATGAACTGGGGGAAAGCAAGATTGTCGCGAAAAAATGGGGCAATCATCATTTGTTGGTATTGAGTGTTGGAGAATGTTCTTAAGTTCTAAGTATTCTTCCGAAATGTGGAAGCAATCTGCATTTCCAGTAATTAATTTTTCAACGTGTTCATATTCTTCCATATTCAAATGATCCAACCGTAGTAGTTTTCTAATGATTTCTACTCTTTCTTTGCCTGTGATCTTGTACAATTTGCAGAAAGGGTTAGACTTTTCATCGGATTCCAAAAAACTTTTGAATATTAAATTAGACAAACTTTCATCATTTTTATTTTCTGAAAAATTAGATTGATTTGTTAAATTCTTGGGTTCGCATTGTTTAAAATCTTGTAGTTGAACACCAGGAATTGAATTTTTATATTACTTTCCTTACTTGTAATTTCTATAGGTGCTTTAGTAAATGGGTTGGCGCCTTCCTCGCATCACCCATTTGCGGAATAGCGTTGGAGTATTCCTGGTTCGGCGTGACCAGGGTAATTACAGAAATTGCAAATAATTTTGGATCCTTGGGTGGGATACGGGCGGGTCTGCTGATTATTTGTATTTTAAGGATTTTTTCCCTTTTGGTTTTGTCCAAGCTCAACATTTTAATTCTGTCTGGGTCTACAATTTTGATTTTGTCCGTATTCAAAATTTTGATTTTGTTGGTTTCCAAAATTTTGATTTTGTCGATTACTGTAATTTTGATTTTGTCGGTTACTGAAATTTTTATTTTCCTGGTTACTGAAATTTTCATTTTGTCGGTTGAAGTTTTGATTTTGTCGGTATCCAAAATCTTGATTCTGTCCAGGTACAAAGTTTGGATTTTTTGCAGAATTCCATTTATTGTGATTATTAAAATTTCCTCAAGGTTTATTTCGTAAAAATTGGTTTTGGATTGAATTCGAAACAACAATGGATTTCAGAAAAAAAATTTTGTCAAAAGTTTTCGAGGTGGTAACACTCTTCGGTCGCATGTCCCAGTCTTCCACAAATTAAAAACGCTATTTTCGTATCCTGAGAAACATTGAATGTATTATTTTGTGTAATAATTCGCGATTCTGACTCCTCTTCTGAAAATTTAATTGACTTTTTTTTCGCAGTTTTGAAAACGCATTCAATTTTCTTTCAAATTCTAGAGCCTCATTGATAAGAGTTTTAAAAGTTTTATCCGCGTTATCTTTTAATCTTATCTCTATTTACGAACGTAATCCCCTTTTAAAACATTCAATCACATCATGTTCTAAATTTGCTTTAAATGTTTCATCTGTGGCATCAGCATTACCTAATTTATGCGCGTCTTTGATCCTATCTGCTAATTATTTTATTCGCACAGCGTGCGATATCACATTTTCTTTATCCCACATAAATATATTGCCTAGTTCACCTTGCAGCTGGTATACACTTTTCGTGGGGGCGTAAGCCTTCTTTAATTTTTCTATCAACTGATCTAAGGTTCGAAATGTATTTCCGAATATGCACTTTCGCGCTTTTCCGGTCAATTTTCTCCTGACTAATCTAGTAGGATTCTCTTGTGCCTGTGTAGGAATTATGGCTTTTGCTTCTGTACATCCCTCTATAAAATGGGCTGAAGGGATGTTAGTCCCGTCAAAAATAGAGATTATTTCGAGCGCGTCGCGGAGGAAAATTTGTTGATTGGGTGGCAGTCTCATTTTTTTCTGTGTTGTCGAGTCTTCGTCACTTGCTACGTCGTCACTATCGTGCTCAGTTATTATTGATTCGCGATTCAAATTGTGGAATGAGTTTTCTTTTGTTACTTCCTCACTAATAGTCTGAGAAAGCGTTGAACTTAATAATGATTTCACATTAGCCTGATATTCAATGAAGTCATCAATAGTTAACGTTCTATGTTTATCTAAAGAACCACTAATTGAACTTTTTGTGTTTATTAAAGTAGTATTTCCAGGATCAATAAATGCAGAACAATCAAAATTACGGTTTTTTGAAGTATCACTACCAAATTCCAAATCTCGTTTATCTAATTCCTTATCAATGTTAATCTTATTTTTCCTCTCACTCTGAAGCCCGTTCTTATTTAATATAAATTGTTTAGCTAATTGAGGGTTTTGTTTAGAAAGATTTCTGGTGATTGTTTCTCGGGTGTTCTCTAAATCTTCAGGTTTCTGATTCGGTATTGATTATTTTTCAATTCGGAGATATTTCACAGCAATTATATATATAATGTAAATGGTATAAGTTACCTGTCTTCGCTCAAGTTCTTTGTGCTTAAAAAAATGTAAAAAATAGACTTAGTTGAAACAAATTATATATTGGCTATCTTTATTTTGGTTTCCCGGCCGATGCACCATAAAAAGGTTGTATGTTACGTCATAGAAAACGCAAAATACTTTCCTTTTCAATTAGGTTCCTCGTTTCAGTTGAGATCGAAGACCTCGCATAGGGAAGAGGAAACAGTAACCCATAAATGCGTTATAGATTTGTTCGAACAATTTATTATAAATAATTACAATTGAAATTTATTGATTACACGCAAACGGAGTAGATAGGTAGGGCCGGTTCTACCCCACTTTTTTCGGACGGAGTCTGGATATTAAGACGAATTAAGACGGAGTCTAGATATGCAGACTGCTAGGTGATGAGTCATCACCCCTCGTGAGCCGCCGCTCGGGAGATAAGGTGATGACGTACACGGTGGTGTTGCATTTCAACCCCCGTATATAATTGCTTGTTATTGTCAAGATAATTCTGAGAAAAATAGTCGATGTCTTTGATGCCTGGGGATGTGCGATATGATTATTTTTAGGGCGTAATTTTCTGCGAAATGTATTTTGCAAGTTTGAACAGGTTTCAGAAGAAGAGTGCATGTATATTCCTGATGCGTCATAGCATAATATTGAGCAATTGAGATAGCCGAATCCATGTAAAAATAGATCCAAGGTTATTGCTTATCTCCAGCATTTCGCGTAAATACTTTCAAGGTTATATTTTGCAAGTTTAAACAGGTTTCAGCAGGGGCCGACATCATGCGTCAGACGTCTCACATTTCATATAATATTAAACAATTTCTGGTAAACAAAATGCCATTCTGATGACATCATCCTCGTTCCAGGAATTATTGCATCATATTGCGTAATACTGCGCAAACGTTTCTAGAAATTTGGTTAGGGTGGGGGTAAGTGCAAACAATTCCTGGTAAACAAAATTC
>CAKNXH010052563.1:3669-19678 GCA_932178445.1 Andricus quercusramuli
TTTAACATTTTTATAAAGTCAAGAGAATCTCAAGGCTGTGGTTCAAGGTCGGTAAGGTAGAACCCTGACGTATCGACCGAGGATCAATGTATGACAGGAATCTGCATTACCGACTGATGGTAATATCGACTGTCGGTAACTTGCGACTGTGGCGCCATCTGTTGGTACATTGGAAATCTGCATTACCGACTGTTGGTAATATCGACTGCCGGTAACTTGTGACTTTTTCACTACACCACTTCAATGCAGAGTCTGCGCAACGAAGATATATTCTATTGCGCATGTATCACATCTTTGAGAAAATCTAACCACTGAGCTACACTCGTTGCACAATGTTAATTTAAATATTTTCTGAGAAAAAATATAAATAAGAGGAGAGGGGTTAGTTTTACCACTTTTACTATACAAAAAAAAATATATGAAGAAATGGTGGCGTAGGGGTTTCATCATTCTATAACATTTTTATAAAGTCGAAGGAATCTCAAGGCTGTAGCACAAGGTCGGTAAGGTAGAACCCTGACGTATCGACCGAGGATCAATGTATGACAGGAATCTGCATTACCGACTGATGGTAATATCGACTGATGGTAATATCGACTGATGGTAATATCGACTGTCGGTAACTTGCGACGGTGGCGCCATCTGTTGGTACATTGGAAATCTGCATTACCGACTGATGGTAATACCGACTGTCAGTAACTTGCGACGGTGGCGCCATCTGTTGGCACATTGGAAATCTGCATTACCGGCCGAGGCCACTTACCGACTGTCGGTAACTTAGCATGGAACAGAACCTGCTCGGTCGGTAAGTGGTCCAGAACCCGCTTTGCTATACTACTTTGAATGATTCACATGTATTCCCATACATGCAAGCGTGCAATAAGCTTGTACGACAAGAGGTTATGTTTGTAATCTTTCAGTGTGTCACCTGAAATGTTGTGACGTCTCCGCAGTATATTCTCCCAGAAAGGGCTGAAATATAGTGGAAAACTTTTACAGAAATTTAGTTAAAACACTAGTAATTAATGTAGGATATAAATAATGAAATTGAAAATCTACGAATCGGAAATCTGAACGATTCACAAGTATGACCAAACATGCAAGCATGCAAGCTTATACGACAACAGGTTATGTTTTTAATATTTCAGAGCATATCCTGGAATGTTGTGACGTCTCTGCAGTATAGTCTCCCAAAAAGGGCTCAAATATAGTGTAAAACTATTACAGAAACCTAATTATTACCATATTACGTTATTTTATTTTCGTCTGGTGTATATCATGACCAGTCTGGACCAGGATCTGTTATACCAGACTCTAGTGCCAGAACAGCACGCCAAAGCGGAAGCAGCCGAGCGCCAGGCTGCAAACAGATTCTTCTTTTTCTGGCGCCCAGCTGGAGCCAGTCTGCAGTTATCTTGCTACTAGGGTAATAACAATAACAAATCAGCATTTTTTATTTTACTTCTTATATAAAATAAGATAAAATAATATAATGAGCTATTCTACGTAGCGCTAAGGGTGTTGGTTAACTCCGACTTGGAATTTTTTTTTTATAGGCACGGCACTGACTCCATGTAAAGGATATGGATATATTTATAGGAATGAAGCCTTTTGCTGAGGGAATAACTATTTTCGCGGAAATGATTAATTTTTCGAAAGGGAGAAATCGGCGGATAGCAGAAGATAGCATTTGAACGGCGAGAACCGTTCGCAAATTTATTTTTTTACTCACAATTCTAACATTACAGAAGTATTTTCAGAGACTAACTGATATTCGAAGACCCAAATGTTGATGATGGCTAACCTAAATTTCGCGAAATACGTCGCGAAATGGAGAAAAATGTAGATCAAAATTGAGATATCCTGTATGTGAGGACCATAAGACTGTATTGGTAAGCAGCAAGGCAAACTCGCCAACAGACCGGCTGTCAAATTCGCGTTCCGAATCTTCAATGCTCTGAAGTCCGCAACACACATTGCCACTCGCGAAAGCGTGGCACAAATATTTAAAAAGTTTTTGAAGACAGCAACTGCAAATGCACCAATTTTATAGATAAATCAATTTATGATTGTATGTAAATTTGGAAATTTACCCAGTTTTAAATTATAACTTTGAAATTATGATTTGAAAATTTTGAAATTATAAATGATAAATTTATCAAGTTATCCAGCAATAAATTCCGAAGCCATCAAATTCGATTTCTGGAATTTCGAAATTAGGCCCTCTGCAAATTTATTTATAAATTCCAAGTTTATCAAGTGGTCCAACTATAAATTAATTGGTTAGATTGCAGAATAGGGGCGTCACCTCTGTTTTGGCTGGAAAAAATTTTTTTTCCAGCAAAAAACTATTGGAATATGTAATTGAACGATAAATGAAGCAATTTGATCAGGAAAACGTTTAAAATTATTGTTACTTTTGTTACTACGATGTCTCAAATATGGGTCCCTTGAGACAAGAGGAGACGAGGAGTTGGAAAGGGGTAGGGATTTGACCAACATTATTTTTGTGACCAGTCTAAGGGGTGCCTTCCCGCCCCCACAAGACGTGGGAAATGGGTAGGGATTTATTCAACATTATTTTTGTAACCATTGCATATCTATTTTTTATTTTTGTGACATACATATCTCGATTGCCATCGATAGCCAAGGGCGTCCTTTCGTCACATATCCTGACAGACCCATATTTGAGACATCGTAGTGACAAAAGTAACAATAATTTAAAACGTTATCCTTATCAAATCGCTTCATTTATTGTCCAATTAAAGATTCTAATAGTTTGTTGCCGAAAAAAAAATTTTTCCAGCCAAAACAGAGGTGACGCCCCTATTCTGCAATTGCACCAATTAATTATATGAAGAAGCTTGTAACGGGGGACACGGATTGTGGTAATCTTTTGTGAGCGAAAAGGGCCTCATTTAAGATGAAAAAAGGCTGAAACAGTTTACTAAGATGGAAAGCGGTTTACAAGAAAAAAGGGTTACAAGAAATCCGCGCAATATAACTATCGGTTTGGATTATAGGACTACTGAGTAAGGAACGGCGAGGTAATGGTCTAGGTTCAAGGCTACAGAATCTGCCGTCATGCGTTCGCGTCCTCGTCCTCTCGTCAATTTTGTTTGTTTCTAATTTTTTTTAATACAATACCGTGAATATGCATAAATATTATAAAAATATTAATAAATATTAATATTTTTTGAATTGGGTGGAGCAACAAAAATCTTTTTTGTGATAAGCGTTTGGAGGGCGGGGGTGCTAAAAAATGCCCTTTATCCCCCAATAAATTATCAATAAAATGAAGAACATGAATAAAATCAATAGAATTAATAAAACGAATGAAACTGATAAAAAGAATCAAATAAATGAAATCAATAAAATCAATAAAATCAATAAAATCGATAAAATCCATGAAATCAGTGAAACCGATATAAATTTTATTTTATTGCTTTTAATTGATGTTGTTCTTTGATTGTTCGATTGATTTTAGTGATTCATTAGATTGTATTTTAAACAAAAATCGTATATTTTTATTGAGTTTCTTTATTTTATTACAAAATACAATGAAAGGAATCAATAAAATCAATAAATTGAATAAAATCACTAAAATCCAGAAATTCAAATTATAATCAATAAAGTCAGAATTATACTGATTTCAGTGATTTCATTCAATTTATTGATTTTTTTTATTTATTTCATCATATTTTTTAATGAAATAAAGAAAATGAGTATGAATATCCGATTCTTTTATTAAAAAATACAATGAAATGAAGCAATGAAGTCAATAAATTGAACAAAATACTAGAATCAGATTATTATCAATAAAATCAAAATTGCACTGATTTTACTGATTTTAGTGATTTTATTCAATTTATAGATTTCATTGATGTTCTTGATTTTTTTATTTCTCATTTTATTGGTAATAATTTTATTTTTTTTTTGTTTTTAGTGATTTTATTGATCTACTTTATTTTTTTTATTAAAAAATAGAATGGAATAAATCAATACAAGCAATAAATTGAATGGAATCACTAGAATAAATAAAAGCGATTTATTATCAACAAAATCAATAAAATAAACAACATCAATGAAATCAATAAAATCTATACAATAAAAAAATTAATAAAATTAATGAATTGAATAAAATCACTAAAATCAGTATAATTTTGACTTTATTGATTTTCTTCAGTTTAGTGATTTTATTCAATTTATTGATTTTATTGGTGCTGCTCATTTATTTTATTTCATTGATAATAATTTGATTTTTATTGTTTTTAGTAATTTCATTCAATTTATTGATTTTTTTATTCATTTGATTGTATTTTTTAATAAAATGAAGAAAATCGGTATAAATATTCGATTCTTTTATTTGAAAAAAAAAACAATCAAATGACTCAATAAAATCAATAAATTGAATGACATTACCAAAATCGATAACGCATCGATTTATTATCAACAAAATCAGAAAGAAAAGACATCAATGAAATCTACATTTTACTGATTTTATTCAATTTATTGATTTTATTGTTTTGATTGATTTATTTCATTTTAATGATTCTATTATTCTATTAATTTGATTGATTTGATTGATTATATTGAATTTATCGATTTTTTTAATTGCAAGTATTCGACTCTTTTTGTTAAAAAATACAATCAAATGACTCAATGAAGTCAATAAATTGAATAAAATACTAAAATCAAATTATTATCAATGAAATCAAAATGGCACTGATTTTAGTGATTTTATTCAATTTATTGTTTTCATTGATTTATTTTATTTCATTGATTCTATTGAGTTTGTTGATTTGATTAATTTGATTGATTCTGTTCAATATACTGATTTTTTATTCTAAATATTTGACTGTTTTATTAAAAAAATACAATCAAATGACTCAATGTAGTCAATAAATTGAATAAAATACTAAAATCAAATTATTATCAATGAAATCAAAATTGCACTGATTTTAGTGATTTTATTCAATTTACTGATTTTATTGTTTTCATTGATTTATTTTATTTTATTGATTCTATTGAGTTTGTTAATTTCATTGATTCTGTTCAGTATAATGATTTTGTATTGTAAATATTTGGCTCTTTTATTAAAAACACAATCAAATGACTCAATGAAGTCAATAAATTAAATAAAATACTAAAATAAAATTATTATCAATAAAATCAAAGTTGCCCTGATTTTAGTGATTTTGTTCAGTTTATTGCTTTTTTCTTGTAAATATTAAAAATTTTTATTAAAAAATACAATGAAATGAATGAATTCAATCAATAACATGAAGAAAATACTAAAATCAAATTATTATCAATAAAATCAAAATTTTACTGATTTTACTGATTTCAGTGATTTTATTCAATTTATTGATTTCACTGATGTCATTGGTTTTTTTATTTTATTGATAATAATTTTTTTTTTATTGATTTGATTGATCTACTTGATTTTTTTATTAAAAAATAGAATTGTATAAGACGAGAAAAGCAAAGAATTGAATGAAATCACTAAAATCATTGAAAGTGATTCATTATCAACAAAATCAATAAAATAAAGAACATCAATATAATCAATAAAATACAAGTTTTACTGATTTCAGTGATTTTATTTCTTTCATTGGTTTGATAGATTTTTTCATTTTATTGATTCTGGGGATGTTATTGATTTTGTTGATTTCATTGATTTTGTCTAATTTATTGATTTCTTTTATTTTATTGATTTATTATCTTTATTATAAATGTATCTAGTCACTTAGCAATAAATTTTGAACCCATCAATTTCGAGTTCTGAAATTTTCAAATGAGGCCCTCTGACTTTATTGATTATAATTTGATTTTCTTGATTTTGGTGATTTTATTCAATTTATTGATTTTATTGATTCATTTCATTGTATTTTGTAATAAAATAAAGAAACTCAATATAAATATACGATTTTTTAAAAAATACAATCAAATGAATCACTAAAATCAATCGAGCAATCAAAGAACAACATCAATCAAATCAATAAAATAAAATGTTTATCGGTTTCACTGATTTCATTGATTTTATTGTTTTTATTGATTTCATTTATTTGATTCATTTTATCCCTTTCATTCGTTTTATTAATTCTATTGATTTTATTCATGTTCTTCATTTTATTGATAATTTATTGGGGGATGAAGGGAATTTTTTAGCACCCCCGCCCTCCAAACGCTTATCACAAAAAAGATTTTTGTTGCTCCACCCAATTCAAAAAATATTAATATTTCTATAATATTTATGCATATTCACGGTAATGTATTAAAAAAAATTACAAAAAAAAATTGACGAGAGTACGAGGACGCGAACGCATGACGGTAGATTCTGTAGCCTTGAACCTAGACCATTACCCCGCCGCTCCTTACTCAGTAGTCCTATAATTCAAACCAATAGATATTTTGCGCGGATTTCTTGTAACCCTTTTTTCTCGTAAACTGCTTTTCATCTTAGTAAACTGTTTCAGCTTTTTTTTTATAACAAATGAGGCCCTCTTCGCTCACAAAAGATTACCACAATCCGTATCCCCCGTTACAAGCTTCTTCATATAATTAATTTATAGTTGGACCACTTGATAAACTTGGAATTTATAAATAAATTTGCAGAGGGCCTAATTTCAAAATTCCAGAAATCGAATTTGATGGTTTCGGAATTTATTGCTGGATAACTTGATAAATTTATCATTTATAATTTCAAAATTTTCAAATCATAATTTCAAAGTTATGATTTGAAACTGGGTAAATTTCCAAATTTACATAAAATCATAAATTGATTTATCTATTAAATTGGTGCATTTGCAGTTGCTCTCTTCAAAAACTTTTTAAATATTTGCGCCACGATTTCGCGATTGGCGTTGTGTGGTGCGGACTTCAGAGCATTGAAGATTCGGAGCGCGAATTTGACAGCCAGTCTGTTGGCGAGTTTGCTTTGCTGCTTACCAATACAGTCTTATGGTCCTCACATACAGGACATCTTAAATTTGTTCTACATTTTTCTCCATTCCGCGAAATTTAGGTTCGCCATCATCAACATTTGGGTATTCGAATATCAGTTAGCCTCTGAAAATACTTCTGTGATGTCACAATTGTGAGTAAAAAAATAAATTTGCGAACGGTTCTTGCCGTTCAAATGCTTTCTTCTGCTATCCGCAGATTTCTTCCTTTCGAAAAATCAATCATTTCCGCGAAAATAGTTATTCCCTCAGCAAAAGGTTTCATTCCTATAAATTTCGTTAATCCCAGGATCTCGCAAAACCCCGGATATTTGACAAGGTTTCTTTCTTTCGCTCTCAAATACTTGGGAAAAATTATATATGGATTCAGTGCCGTGCCTATAAAAAAAAATTCCAAGTCGGAGTTAACCAACACCCTTAAGAGCTATAAGGAAAGGCCACACTTCATATCTAAAGCAGTTAGAATAACTATGTGGTATATTTCTAGAAACTATTCAATACAGTACTTGTTATTATGTGGGAAGTGCATACCTATTACTTGGATCTAGTTCAGTTTACCATGTATCATAGTATAAAATCTATTTTTACTATGGTTCTCGCAGGTGTCTGGCAAAAGCACACTAAACGGTTTGAAGTAGAAAAATTTACCATGTGGCATAGCGCATCAGGCTACTCTGCACGGGATACGCAGGTACCTACAGTAGTTATACCTGCTACTTGACAAGGTCAAGTTTACTGTGTGACAAAGTACAGTTTGCTCTTAGCTCAGTTAGCAAATCTATGTTAATGTGCACCCTGTAATATTAATAATGACTGAAACTACTATGTAGCATAGCACATGATGCTGTTTTTGACTGTATAAAATCTCTTTACTTCATATTATAAGTTACTTCAGTGAAACATTACAAACTACTATTAAGCTCCATGTGTCACCAGTTTACTATGTGAAAAAGTGAAAAATTCTTAGCACAATCAACCAACCACTTTTCTCCGTGTAGCACGGAACGTTCCTGGGATGTTCCCGGAACGTGTGAAATGGTCCGCCGCTTGAGAACGTTCCGGATACGTTCACTGGAACGTTCCAAACATAAATTAATGTTATTGTTATTATCATCAATAAATATCGCGTAAACTCAAAAATGACATCCATTTTTAGCTATATCTCTTACGGTTTACGAGATAATTATTGTTAAAAATAACAATAATGGAAAGTTCCCCTCAGGTCCCAGTGGAACGTTCCTGGAACGCTCCAGTGGAACTTTCCCAAGGGGCGGACAATTTACACGTTCCGGGAACGTTCCGTGCTATTATAGGGAATCCTATTCCTCCCTTTGATGATGCTAACTTCTATTTCTCTTATATTGGGGCTGACTCTCTGCTTCCAGTAATTGCCAAGATAACCTCAGGGGCTATCGGTATCGATGGTATCTCTATTAAAACGGTTAAACTTTCTCTCCATGTGATACTTCCTGTTCTACTTCAGATTTACAATTGTTCTCTACAGCTTGGGATTTTCTCCAATATATGGAAACAAGCTCTGATTCGCCCTGTTCCTAAGATCACAAACCCTTCAACTCTAACCGATTTTCGTCCTATTTCTATCCTTAGTACATTAGCCAAGCCTCTTGAGAAATTAGTGGATAATCAGCTTACTGAATACTTGAATAAACATAACCTGCTTGACCCTTTCCAGTCTGGATTCCGGAGGGAGCATCCCAGATAGCAAAATGCCCGCCGATTGCAAGCGATCTGCCGGCCCGCGGTCCGATCGATCGGACCGACTTGCCGGCAGATATGCACCTTAATGTGCACACCATTGATGTCTATATGCCCGCCCGACAGGCGGATGTGACGCTGTCCGGCGAACTGCATGCCCGACGGTCCGGTAAAATGCAGGCTGAGAGTGCGAGTTGATTAAAATTGAAAAAATCTTTTTTTATGTAAATAAAATAAAAATTTCCAAATATCACGAAAGGTAATGACGAGAGTCTGCGTATAATAAGTCCAAGTTGAAAGAAAAATGTCAATATTATAAAAATTTCTTTTTATAATATTGACATTTTTCTTACAACTTGAACTTTATATTATTATACGCAGAATTTCATTACCTTTCGTGCTATTTGCTACTTTTGTTGATTTGAAGGACACCGACAGCAAAAAATTGCTAACAAATTTTATGTTCCACTCACAGCCAAACAATACCAAAAACCGCAAACGATGAAAGGTATAACTCCGTTATACAAGTAGATTACTTCGTATTCCAAGTGGATTACTCCATTTACAAGTGGATTACTTACTCTTCTATTTTATCTGGAACGAATAACAATTATTGTTTGCAAATCGTACACATCCGAGCGAAAATTCACGGGAGTGAACGCCACACGAGATGAAACACGACAAGAACAGCTGATCCAAAACGCGCATGCGCGTTTTTGATCTCAAACTTCTCGCACTATCAGCTTGCAGCGGTCGCGTAAATCGCAGGCCCGTCGTTCCTCGCCGTTTGCAAGCCCGACGGGCGTCTCATGTACCGGACCGTTGCCTGCCGTTGTCCGCCTTTCGGTCGCATTCCGACTCTGCCGGCCTGTCGCGTGCATTTAGCAGGCACGCTGGTCTCCAGCCCGTCGGGCCGATCGCGTGCCTGCACGTATTGTTATCTGGGATAGTACCATCACTGCTTCCCTTAAATTTAGTGCTGGTTTAAAAGCTGCAATAGATAAAAATGAAGTAACGATTGTTGTATTTTTTTATCTTTCCAAAGCGTTCGAGTTGGTAGAAAATGACCTTTTAATCAAAAAATTAAAAAACCTTAATATCTCTAACAGTGCCATAAATTGGTTTAAGTCTTACTTAAGTAATCGCTTACAATGTGTAGCAAACAGTGATGGTCTTCGCTCTGACTGGAATGAGGTGAAGAGTGGGGTTCCCCAGGGCTCAATACTTGGCCCCAAATTGTTCAATGTGTTCACTTGCGACTTTTCAGCTGTCTTGCGCTACTGTAAATATCACCTTTATGCTGATGATTGCAAAATATATCTTTCTGGGCCGAATTTCTGGTTCGAATCCACCCAAAAATAAATCCATTTTTTTTTGTTAAAAAAAAATGATATTTAGGGATGGCGCAAGCCCCATGAAGTTTAACATGTATTTCCCATAAGAAAAAAAGACGTTTTTGTAAATCTTATTCAGAATCCTCAATATTATCTCAATCGAGTTGAAACTCAACATTTCTCTTCACAATTAGCCATAGAATACGAATAAAATATCACTTTTCAAATATCACCCCCATAAGTCTGTTTTATAGGGTCCCAAAGAAACCCCATAAGTGAAAAAATGGGTTTTGCGAGTTTTGGGCGCTGATTATGATTTTTTTGCGGTTTTTTTAATGTGAATTGTTTCTAATACATGAAGTACGACTTTATACTGAAAATTAGATATTTCAATGAATTGTTCAAACAATTTGTTATTGTTTTTAGCAATTTTCTCATAGAATGTAGTTAGAAAGACGCGGTTTTTTCACAAACTTTCCATTTGTTGTCCAATTTTCAATTAGAGGGAAGTGATAATTCATCAATGTTAACACTAGTGATTGTTTAAACAATTTATCATAATTATTAATAATATTATATTTGAATAATGCTAGAAAGATGGGGATTTTCTTTAAATTGCTGGCTTTTTGTCCAACTTCCATTTCTAGTGAAGTAATAATAAACTCAAGTTAACAAAATAATTATTTGAACAATTTATTATAATTATTAATAATATTATATTTGAATAATACTGGAAATATGCGGGTTTTTTTTTAATTTCTGGTTTTTTTTCCACTTTTCATTCAGAGTGAAGTAATGATGAATTCAAGTTAACAAAATAATTGTTTAAACAATTTATGATACTTATTAATAATATTATAATTGAATAATGCTAGAAAGATGCGGTTTTTTTTTTAATTTGTGACTTTTTGTTGAATTTTCATTTGGAGTCAAGTAATAATGAATTCAAGTTAACAAAATAATTGTTTGAACAATTAATTATCATTGTTGATATTGTTCTCTTTGCTTAATTGGTAGAATGTGGCGGTTTTTTCTGAAATTTTCAACTGCTTGTTTATTTTTTATTAGGCGTGACTTAATAATTAATTATATTTAGCAAAAATGATTGTTTATACAAATCATTATTGTTTGTGATTATCTTCATCTATATCGATGGCGCCTGATAGTTGCGGCTTCTGGCAATTTTTACCTTTCTGTCCTTTTTTCACTTAGTGAGGGAATAATTAATTAAAGTTAACAGAAAAGTTGTTTAAACTATTTAATATTGCTTATAACTATCTTTTCTTAGATAAGTGCTAAAAAGTGGCGGTTTTTTCTAAAATCTTTCACTTTGCATCGCCTTTTTATTTATGAACAAATAATAAGTCAAACACAACAAAAGTTATTTTTCGAATGGTAAATTTGTTTCAAGTACATCATTTTTGCTCTTTTCCCAATTCTTAAAACCATTAATTAAGATAAAACAAAGCTATTTTACACAATTGATAATTAATTAATTAATTGATTAATTATTCTATTTTGTTTTTGCCTCTTTTGCAAAATAGCTTTTTCTTCAAATGAATTGTTTTAACCATTGGGAAAAGAGCAAAAATAATTCACTCAAAACAACAATACCATTCAAAAAATCATTTTTCTTGTGATTGACTTATTATTTATTCATAAACAAAAAGGCGATGCAAAGTGAAAAATTTTAGAAAAAAACCGCCACTTTCTAGCACTCATCTAAGAAAAGATAATTATAAACAATATTAAATTGTTTAAACAACTTTTTTGTTAATTTTAATTAATTATTACCTCACTACTTCACTCCACATGAAAATTGGACAAAAACCAGAAATTAAAAAAAAAACGCATCTTTCTAGCATTATTCAATTATAATATTATTATTAAGTATAATAAATTGTTTAAACAATTATTTTGTTAACTTGAATTTATTATTACTTCACTCCGAATGAAAAGTGGACCAAAAAACAGAAATTAAAAAAAAAACACATCTTCTCTGCATTATTCAAATATAATATCATTAATAATTATAATAAATTGTTTAAACAATTCTTTTGTCAACTGGAATTTTTATTACTTCACTACAGATGAAAATTGGACAAAAAGCCAGAAATTAAAAAAAAAATCCGCATCTTTCTAGCATTATTCAAATATAATATTATTAATAATTATAATAAATTGTTTAAACAATCACTATTGTTAACATTGATGAACTATCACTTTCCTCTGATTGAAAATTGGACAACAAATGGAAAATTTGTGAAAAACCCGCGTCTTTCTAACTACATTCTATGAGAAAATTGCTAAAAACAATAATAAATTGTTTAAACCAGCCATTAAAATATATAATTTTTAGTATAAAGTCATACTTTATGTATTAGAAACAATTCACATTAAAAAAACCGCAAAAAAATCATAATTAGCGCCCAAAACTCGCAAAACCCATTTTTTCACTTATGGGGTTTCTTTAAGACCCTATAAAACAGACTTATGGGGGTGATATTTGAAAAGTGATATTTTATTCGTATTCTATGGCTAATTGTGAAGAGAAATGTTGAGTTTCAACTCGATTGAGATAATATTGAGGATTCTGAATATGATTTACAAAAACGTCTTTTTTTCTTATGGGAAATACATGTTAAACTTCATGGGGCTTGCGCCAACCGAAATATCATTTTTTTCAAAACAAAAAAAATGGATTTATTTTTGGGTGGATTCGAACAAATTTGGGGGGTGTCCCCATAAAAATTAAAAAAAAAATTTTTTGGATCACCTAATGTGTATACTCAGTTTAGCTCCTAAAGGTGCTTTATAGCCCGGTGATCTTTTTTCTCAATAAATTCAAATTTGAATTCAAAATCTTCAAATCTCTTAAAATTCTTGGAAACTTCTTCAAATTTATTAAAATTCGTAATAGAAGCTCTCAAAATTCCTAGGAACCACTTGAAATTCCAGGATTATATTCAAATTTCCTGAATATTCTTTAAAATCGACTGAAAGTATTTAAAATAGAATGACAAACTTTGAAATTCATTTAAATAAAATAAAGTACCTTAAAATTCCTAGCAGTGCTTTTCACAAGTTGGCTCCTTAGGCTACTGCGATTGCGTTGGCTTGGCGCTTGAGAAATTCTGCCATTGGATAAAATTTGGCGTGTGATTCAAAATCGAATTCATATCTTCAGATTTCAAATTACGCGCCAAATTACGGCCAAGTGCAGAGTTTGTCCAGCAGCAAACCAATGTAAGCACAGTAGCCTAAGGAGCCAACTTTGGGAGCACTGATTCCTATAACTATCTTAACATTCCAGAATGTTTAAAATCCTCAAAAATGTCTTAAAATTCCAAGAAATCTCTTTACAATCATCCAAATCTCTCGAAATCCCTTAAAAACACTTGAAATTTCTAGAAACCTTTTGAAAACAATTAAAACTCTTCTAGTCTCGATTCGAATCAATTGTATTGAAATTTAAAACTACTTGACCAAGTAGATTCGGTTTTTGTTGTGCCTACCCCTAACTCTTTATTAATTACTATATGATCACTTGTGAGTATTTTGAATTTTAATAATCCTCTAAGTCAATGTACTATCATTATTTGCTTTATTATTCATCACAGCAGAAGAAAGCAGCTTCAAAGAAAGCTCAAAAAGACGAAGATGATGAGATATACAATTGCATGTTGAATTCGAAATCTTCTCTTCATCCCCCATCGCCAAAATCGCCTCACTCTTGGCAAGATCCGATTCTGCTTAACCTATTGCGTAAAAAACTCGCAGAAAGAGAGAAAGCATATGAAAGTCTTTTGCAAAAATTCAATAATTCTGAGGTTATTAAATGCAGAAAACACTTGCAGCTTTCAGATTCAGATAGTAAGTGTATTTCATATCCCTTTCATAGACAAAGCAATTTTGGATGAATAATATGAACTGTAAAGTTTATAATAAGGTTTTAAATTTATAATATCTTCTAGCGAATCTCTCAGCCATTTAGGTAAAAAAGAACCATATGTCATTACGTTCATAAATTTATAATACATTAGCTCTCGCTTGAACTAAATTACAGATGTACCGTCCACTTCGAAAGAATTTGAAGAAGAAAGACAGGGGAATGATATTTCCACTAAGTCACCGTTGTTTATAGATGTACAGAACATTGACAAGGAAAACGTAGAGGAACTTACGAAGAGTAATAATGGTGGTACTGATCCAGGTATGAAATTGTATTTGTAGATTTTGGAATAGTACAATATTGCATGTTTCCAATTTCAAAGTCCACACTTTTGAAAGATATGTAATAATTTATTATAAACATCTTGTAAGGTTTAAAGGCCTGCAAGTTGTACTTATTTCTTTAAACAAATTGCAATCCCAATCCTAGAAAGAGAACTGAAAATCATATGTAATTATCAATATAGGTTGGGGTTTTGGTCTACTATTCCTTTTTTCCGTTATTTTTAATTAGCTTTCGCCATACAAGGGTTGTCAATCCTTGTGGTGAGTGTCAATCGTTTCTTTTATATGTTCCCTAGTAGCAAGATAACTGCTAACTGGCGCAAGCTGGACGCCAGAAAAAGAAGAATCTGTTTGCAGCCTGGCGCCCGGCTGGTTCCGCTTTGGCGTGCTGCTCTGGCACCAGAGTCTGGTGTAGCAGATCCTGGCCCAGACTGGTCATGATATACACCAGACGAAAATAAAATAACGTAATATGGTAATAATTAGGTTTCTGTAATAGTTTTACACTATATTTGAGCCCTTTTTGGGAGACTATACTGCAGAGACGTCACAACATTCCAGGATATGCTCTGAAATATTAAAAACATAACCTGTTGTCGTATAAGCTTGCATGCTTGCATGTTTGGTCATACTTGTGAATCGTTCAGATTTCCGATTCCTAGATTTTCAATTTCATTATTTATATCCTACATTAATTACTAGTGTTTTAACTAAATACCAGAATCTGGTTCCTTTATTCACCAGATTCTGTTTTTCGTCTGGTCTGATCATTTCTCCCGTCAGTCTGATCGACTAGAGGGAGCAGATGCTGAGCCAAAGTCTGGCCTCTGTCATACAAGGCAGACGTCGCTACTAGGGTTAAGAGTTACGTACCACCGACGTTTTCTATAATTGCCAACATAATTGTAACACTGTAACTGTTATTTGTAGAATGGCCATTTTTTCGCCAACTAATTAACTCTAAAATGTATCATGATCCGCCATTTTGAATTTTTCAATTTCGACCCTGCATTTGAAATCAGCGACCCGAAAAAACCCCTCGTAGCAAATTTTAGTCAAATAGGTTACCTTTTACAAGTTTGGTCCGCCATATTGGATCCGCCATTTTAAATTTTCAAAATTTGACCTTGAATTTGTAATCACCGACCTGAAAAACCACCTTGTAGCAAATTTTGGTCAAATCGGTTTCCTTTTAAAATTTTGGTCCACCATATTGGATCCGCCATTTTGAATTTCTTGAATTTCGAACCCGGATTTGAAATCAGCGACCCGAAAAACCCCCTTGTAGCAAATTTTAGTCACATCGGTTTCCTTTTACAATTTTGGTCCACCATGTTGAATCCGCCGATTTGAAATCAGCGACCCGGAAAACCCCCTTGTAGCAAATTTTAATCACATCGGTTTCCTTCTACAATTTTGGTCCGTCATATCGGATCCGCCATTTTGAATTTTCAATTTTTTACTTTGGATTTGAAATCAGCGACCTGAAAAACCACCTTGTAGCAAATTTTAATCACATCGGTTTCCTTCTACAATTTTGGTCCGTCATATCGGATCCGCCATTTTGAATTTCTTAAATTTCGAACCCGGATTTGAAATCAGCGACCCGAAAAACCCCCTTGTAGCAAATTTTAGTCACATCGGTTTCCTTTTACAATTTTGGTCCACCATGTTGAATCCGCCGATTTGAAATCAGCGACCCGGAAAACTCCCTTGTAGCAAATTTTAATCACATCGGTTTCCTTCTACAATTTTGGT
>CAKNXH010052564.1:564-32195 GCA_932178445.1 Andricus quercusramuli
ATATATATATATATATATATATATATATATATACATAACATATATACAATGTATTTTAGTAAGTAGAACATAAGAGTTGCCAACTTAAAACGGAGCGAAAATTTATTCTTCTTGAAACGGCACATTCTTCAAAACTTATCCGAATCGGCACAGTTTTCTCGGCTCACACGAATCGGCACAGTTTTCGCGACTTGTACGAATCAGCACAGTTCTCAGCACCCGGCCGAATCGGCACAGTTTTCAGCGCTCAGTCGAGTCGGCACAGTCCTTCTCCCAGCCGACGATATCAACTTGTGCCTGAGAAAATGTAGGGATTTCCCTAATTTTGTCTAGAAATTTGAATAAAATTTCATTGAAATATGGCATAGTTATCCACAGTGATCATAGTCGTCGCAAGTGATGATAAAAAAAGATGTTTTGGGGCAACCGGCCATATTTCCCCCAGTTGTCAATATTTTCTCATTGAAAAATGTATACAAGTACCTGCAAACATGTACTTATCGATGCTATGTAGTGTATTTGAAAAGTAATCATCAAAATCTCATTTCCCGAGAACAAATAGATATAACCCCTTAAATACAGCTTAACCCGCGCGCCGAAAAACAAGCAAAAATGGCCACGATGAGGCGAATACTGAGGTCAGTGCTCCCAATCGTGCTCCCCAACCGCACTGCGCATGCGTCGCACCGAATTTATCATTGGCTGATTTTCCATAACTGTCATCAATTTGCCAGACTGGACATTTTAAATTTTGAACTAAGTTCCCAAGTCAATCTCCTGGCGAAAGTATCGGATAGGAATTCCTTCCGAACCAATCCGAAATCATCCGAATCATTCCGGAATCTGTATCCGAACCAATCCGAGTTAATTCGAACCAATCCGAAATTTTTTTTTACATTCCGTTCGATCCAAATCGGTCAAAAATTATTCCGACTCAATCCGAACTTTCAATCCAAATGAATCCGAACGAAATTTCCAATCCGAATGTATCCGAACTGGGATTGACCTAAAACGATTTTCATTCCGAATGAATCCGATTCAATCCGAACTCGGATTCATTCGGATTGAAAATTCAATGTATATCAATCCGACTTCCGATTCATTCAGATTGAAACTTTGGTTCGGATTGATTCGGATTGGTTCTTTTTGGAGTTCGGATTGAACCGGATTGAGTCGGATTAATTTTCAAACGACTTGGGTCAAACGAAATGTAGAAATTTTTTCGGATTGGTTCGAATTGACTCGGATTGGTTCGGATACAGATTCCGGATTGAGTCGAATTAATTTTTAAATGACTTGGGTCAAACGAAATGTAGATTTTTTTTCGGATTGGTTCGAATTGACTCGGATTGGTTCGGATACAGATTCCGGAATGATTCGGAATGGTTCGGAAGGAATTCCTATCCGATACTTTCGCCAGGATCCGGTTCAATGTCGACATTATTAACTGTAATCTAATCGGATTTCCGAGTTCATTTTGAATTAGACTCATTTCGGATTTCCAAACTGAACATTTTAAATTTTAAACTAAGTTTTTTTTTTTATTTAAAATTTTAAACTAAGTTCCTAAGTCAATCCGGTTCAATGTGGACATTATCAACTGTAATCTAATCGGATTTTCGAATTCATTTTCAACTAATTTCAGTTCGGATTTTCAATAACTGTTATTATTTCGGATTTCCGACTTCATTTTCAATTTATTTATTTATTTGAGAAATCCACGGGCAAAGCCCTTTATTACAAAGAGAAAAAATAAAGAAAAGAAGTCCTGAACTCTAACTAAAATAGAAATTCGTATCAATACGATTGTTGAGACTAGTACAGCTATAGTTAAAACTAAGCCTAAGCTGCACTGTTATCTCTTAAATTAATGATATTCTTGAGAGATGACCTGAAATGCGCCGGAGAATCGTCAAAATAATCAATAGTGTCACAATAGAGATTAGCTTCATTGCAGATTCTCGAGATCACAGAATTTTGACCGTAATTAGTTCGATGGTATGGGATGTTAAACAGCATACTACTTCTTGATGCTCCCCTAGGTACACGCAAGCTAATTTCTGACAGTAAGTTAGGACTATCGATCACATTGTTTAAGATGGTACAGGAAGATCAGATCCGCTAACTCAAATCTTGAGCTTATCTTAGGAACGTTAAGCAGGGCCCTAATTGCACCATAGTCATGGTCACATCTACGCATAGGCATTCCTAGCTGCCAAGCCGCGAAGCGCAGGAAGCGGCTCTGTACGCGATCAAATTATTAAACTTCGAGACATTCCTCGTAACAAAATCCAGGGACCTGAGTGTCTTTTTTATCACGTCTGTGACCTGTTCCTCATATGTTAAATTAGCTTAAAGGAGAACCCCGAGGTCTCTAACACATATGAATCTCTGCAACTCTTGGTCTGCGATTATGTAAAATTGTTCAAAGACTAGTTTTCTTCTCGAAAATGAGATTATTACGCATTTTTTTACATTAAATTGCATCCCGTTCAAATCGACCCAAGCCTGCGAGCGATCAAGATCATCCTGCAACTCACTGCAATCTAAGTGGGACCCGATGACTTCATAAAGTTTTAGATCGTCCGCATATAGTAAAAAAAGGCAATATTTAATTGCAGTATGGATGTCGTCCACATGCAGAATGAACAACACAGGGCCCAAGTGATATCCTTGAGGCACGCCCGATGTTGCGTGAAAAGCTTGAGAATAACGGTCTCTTATGCGGACAGATTGATATCTGTTGCTCAGATAGCTCGTGAGCCAGGAGAGCATATTCGCGGAGACTCCCAGAGCCCCGAGCTTTGCCACAAGAATACCATGGTCGACTTTATCGAAAGCTTTCGAAAAATCGGTGTAGATCGCATAGACTTGTTGACCGACCTCAAGGTTGTTTGAAAAATAGTTTGTATACTCACAAAGGTTTGTGATCGTAGACCTCCCTTTCCTAAAGCCGTGCTGCTCATCTCTAAGTACATTGGCTGAAGCTAGAGATAACTTGCCATGTACGATGCTCTCAAAGATTTTAGGAATAACACTAAGGATTGTTATTGGTCTATAATTCTTGACGTCATTCCGATTCCCATTTTTGTGGATAGGAATGATTATACCATTTTTCCAGACTGACGAGAAGTACCCGTTAACAATTGATTTGTTGAAAATGATTTGAAGCGGTTCGCTAGTACTGGGCAGCATGACTTTATCAGGGAGGGGGAACACCATCAGGGCTGGCACCCTTGTTCACGTCGAGGTTCATCAATTTTAATTTAATATCTTCTGCGCCTATATCTACAAAAGAAAAATCGATAATGTCAGATAAGGAAGTTTTAAATTCAAGCTCAGTGGGGCTAGCGTATACTGAGTTGAAATAATTGGCAAATAGGTTTGCGATGGATTCATTTGTAACAGCATGTTCATCTCCCAAGAACATTTGGCTAGGTATGTCGTTGTTCTGCTTAATCGAATTGAAATAAACCCAGAAACGTTTCGGATTGGCAATAATAGAATTTTCAGTTTTCATAATATAATCGCTGTAACATTGGTTGGACAATTCACTGCTCAGCACTCTTAGAAATGAAAATTGCAAGTAGTCGTTTAAATTGCGTGTGCATTTGTACGTTGCTTGAGCAGCCTTCTTAGCTCATATTAAATTAATTAAGTCACGGCTAAACCATGGGGAAAGCTAGAAGTTTTAAAATTTTTAACAGGTACAAAATAGTCGAAGGCTAGATACAAATGAGAATAAAAAATGTCAACAGTCTCATCTACCGTTGCAGTTGTAAATAGGTTTGACCAGTCAATTTCCCCTAAATAAGTGCAGATCGCAGATAGATTAGCGTTTTTGAAATCGGGTCTCGTATTACGATTCACACTAGCATTGGCTTTGAGTTAACCGCTCCTAATGACTAGGTCAAGTAATAGGGGAGGATGATAATCATCAACGGGTAGTAGGGAATCAATAGCCACGCGACATTTGTCTGGGTTGTAATTAGTAAAAATGAGATCCAACAAGGAGCCACGAACGTTGTGAGTCATTAATTTGGGTTAAATTTAAAAAATCTAAAGAGTCAGAAACAACGTTCACAAACTCAGCTTGTAATCTAGACGACCCAGCCTTTGCAGAGCAGCTAGGACCACTGTCAAGATTTCTGTTCCAATCAGCGTAGGACATTTTAAAATCACCGAAAATAGTGAATGTGGCGTAAGGAAAGCAATGAGAAACATCTTCTAAGATCACACAGAAATCAATATATCTGTTAATGCTAGAATTCGGAGGGTTATAAAAAGCACCTAAAATGTGCGTTGTAGAGCCTACTGCAAGTTTTACAATAGTGTGTTCAACTGTATCGACAATGGAGGGAATGCAAATACTTGTACAACCGAGACTGTGACGGGTGGCCAGTAATACCCCTCCTGCTCGTACGCAATCGCTTAACAATTTGCAACGATCTCCACGGAAAAGATCAAAACCATTGAAGGCTCATTCGGAAGAATTATTATTTTTATTTAACCAAGTCTCTGTCAAGACCATAACACTGTAAGAAATCTGAGGAACTGCACTACGTAACAAATGCAGTTTGGTTCGTACGCCCCTGACATTCTGATAGTAAATTTCTAGGCACATGCCGCTGGTGCTAGCACTTACACAATTTAAGGGAGGGGTGTTTACTCAAACTACTTTGCAAACTTTCGTCTGTTATGATTTGCTCGCAGGCTGGATCGAGACGGTCGTTGAATTCTTGCGTTGATCCATTTGCCTCACCACTGAGATCCCTTGGCGAAAAGTCAGCTTGAGATTTTCCTCCCCACCCTGGCGACGGGTCTACAATGTGGTTTTTATTTTGGAAATTTCCTGCAGCTGAATTTTGGTTTTGTCAAATGCGAGCCAAAGTTCATTCAGTTTCGCATCGTTTGTGGATTTTCTGTGCTCCAAGAATGCGTGGAGCAACGCATGCGCTGACTCTTCCGTTTCGGATACTATTTTTACAGGACAAGGCTTTACTTGCTGCTGTGAAAATACTCAAATTCTGAATGTTTTCTTAATTTTGAAGTTAGTTGGGACAACGCCCGAAAAGATGTCTTTATTAATAGACGAGGGAGTAAAAATAGGAGCAGTGTCATCAAAACTAGGGCTAGCATGCTCAGGGAGACCAAAAAGAATGAGATTCCTTTTTTTAGCATTTCTCTGTACTATTTCTAGCATGCATTTCCGAACAACCGCCTCCTCGTCCACTGATTGCTCCCTAGAGTTTTGAGATTCGAGATTATTAAGCCTACCTTCTGAAGTCTCAACTTTCTTTGACAGGTCCTCAACTACTTTCTCTGTTGTTTTAACTCTAACTATAACATTGTCGATCCTAGAGGACAGGCTGTCGAATTTGGACGAGAGATCAGCTACAGATGCTGTGACTTCCTTCAGTTGGGGCTGGAATCCCGTGAATGCATTTTTAATAACTCGCTCGACATCCGTGACGTGATCCGTGACCGTTGACGTGGAGCACAACACCTAGAATATGCTCCATTATCGAGGAGTCTGATACTCGCTGCACAGGATGGGCGGCAGGGAGTATTGCACTTGGGGCAAAAAACGGCGTCTACCACTTCGGAGCTGCATCCGCGACAGATCACTTCAGCCTGGAGAGTCTTTGTCTCTCTTTGCCCGCCGGGTGCAATGACGAAGAGAACGCAACCGTAGGAACACAGGAAGAACACTCGTGCAGCTTTGAGGTTAGGTCAACTTCAGAAAAATTCCAAACTATGGAGGAACTTGTCAATCACGGAGCAATTAAAAATATTTTTTCTGTAAAGGACTGGGTCCCGCACACCGTCACAAATCTGTCTACTTTTCCATTGAAATCTAATGGATTTCTCAAATCTCGAACTAAGTTCCTACGTCAATCCAGTTCAATCTGAACATTAAGAACTATAATCTAATCGGATTTCCGAAGTCTTTTTCAATTGGTATCATTTCGGATTTCCAAACTGAACATTTCAAATTGTGAACTAAGTTCCCAAGTCAATCCGGTTCAATGTGGACATTACCAACTGTAATCTAATCGGATTTCCGAGTCCATTTTAAATTGTTCTCAGTTCGGATTTCCAAACTAAATTTCTTGAATCATGAACTAAGTTCCTACGCCAATCTGATTCAACGTGGACATTGTCAACTGTAATCTATTCGGATTTCCGAATTCATTGTAAACTAGTTTCAGTTCGGATTTCCAAACTGAACTTTTCAAATTTTAAAATAAGTTCCTAAGTCAATTAGGTTCAATGTGGACATTATAAACTGTAATCTAATCGGATTTCCGAATTCATCTTAAAGTAGTTTCAGTTCGGAATTTGCATAAGTTTCTTCGATGTCCGAAGGAATAATGCGTTTTCAGCAGTGAAATCAAGTAATTATTATATTTATGACTGCGAAAGCATATTTTGCAATAAAAACTGTATTTTTATGCATTTTCTAATTATTATTTGTTCAAAACAATTAATTTGCATTAATTGCATTTAAAAATAAGACAGAACTTTATTCATAAGCTGAATGAAAATGTCCAGTTCCGAGAAATAGAATGTCGATGTTTACAATCTCAAAGTGACATATGAACCTAAAATTGGAAAAGGCTTGTTTTCGGATAATACGGCATGTATTTGATTTTTAAAGGATTTTTAATGCAAAAAGCCCATTTCCGGGAAAATTTTAATTATCTAATTATGTAAAGGGAGACCGGCAATTGCTAATTGTATTTTCATTCCCAATTTTTGTAATAAAACCTTAGTATTAATTTGCCACAGCAGTGATATGTGACGTTTTGCCGTTTTCAAGAAAATCAACTTTAAAATATCCGCCACAACCCATATTTAGTTTGGCGAAACTATGAATCGGGAATTCGATTAGATTGCAGTTGATAATGTCCACATTGAACCGGATTGGCGTAGGAACTTAGTTCAAAAGTTAAAAAGTTCAGTTTCGAAACCCGAAATGAGACCAATTGAAAATGAAGTCGGAAATCTAATTAAATTATAACAGTTAATGTCCACATTGAACCGGATTGACGTATGGGAACGTAGTTCGACATTTAAAAGTCCAGTATGGAAATGCGAACTAAGACCAATTCAAAATGAAGTCGGAAATTCGAATTTATGACAGTTATGGAGAATCCGAACTGAAATTACTTTAAGACGAATTCGGAAATCTGATTAGATTACAGTTGGTAAAGTCCAGATTGAACCGAATTGCCTTAGGAACTTAGTTCAAAATTTAAAAAGTTCAGTCTGGAAATCCGAACTGAAACTACTTTGAAATGAATTCGGAAATCCAAATAGATTACATTTGATAATGTCCACGTTGAACCGCATTGACATAGGAACTTATTTCAAGATTTGAAGAAGAGCGCAGAAGGCTAGGACGGAAGAAGAGGTTTGGATGGTGGTAAATAAAGAAAGAAGAAGAAGGAAAAGAGTAAACCAGGACATTGAGATGATAGAATGGAAAAAATATTTTATGGAATTACTAGGAGGGGCAGAGAAGAAAGTTAGGAAAGGAGGAAGAGATGGAAGGGAAACAGATGAGGAGGAGGACATTACAAGAGAGGAAATAGTCAAGGTATTAGGGATGATGAAAGATGGAAAGGCACCTGGTATAGATGAGATTCCAAATGAAGTATGGAAATATGGGAGGACAGAATTAAAGGAATGGGCATGGATAATGTGCAATAGAGTATGGAGAGGAGAGGGGTGGCCAAAGTTATGGAGAGAAGGAGTAGTGATACCAATAGTGAAGAAAGGCAAAGGGGAGGAGGTTAAAGATTATAGAGGAAGGACACTAATGCCAACACTGTATAAAGTATATGTGACTACCTTATCGGAGAGGTTAAAAAAAGAAGTTGTGGAGAAAAAGGGAGAGCCACCGAATCAGACAGGGTTTAGAAAAGGAATGGGGGTAATGGACAATATATATGTTCTGAACTACTTAGTGAATAAGAGGATTGAAAGGGAGAAAGGGGCAATGATAGCAATTTTCGTGGACTTGAAGGCGGCGTTTGACTCATTAGACCGAGGCGAGATAGAAAAAGTTATGGTCAAAAAGGGGATAAGAGAAGAAATAAGAGAAGAAATGAAGAGAACAGGGTGGGGAGGAGTTAGGATAGGGAACGAAAAGATATATACACTGGCGTACGCAACCGATATAGTGTTGATGGCAGAGGATGAAGAAGGGATGGAGGGCTTAATTACCGGATTAAGGAAATACTTAGATGGGAAAAAATTGAATTTAAATGTAGAAAAGACAAAGATATTGAGATTTAGAAAAGGAGGGGGAAGAAAGAAAGAATGGACGGGGAGATGGAAGAGGAAAAAATTAGAAGAAGTAAAAGAGTTTAAGTATTTGGGATATACCTTGCAAGCAAATGGAGATCATAGAGCTAATATAAGAGAAAGGATAAAAAAACGGCAGGGGTAATGAAACAGCTATGGGGAATAGGAAGAAGAAGATTTAAAAAAAATTGGAGAAGGAGAATGTGGTTATTTGATACGCTGGTATGGCCGGTATTAGGTTATGGAGCAGAGATATGGGGATGGAAAGAAAGGAAAGAGATTGAAAGTTTACAAGAAAGGTATATAAGGTGGTCGCTAGGGGTAGACTGGAGGACGCTGGGATATATGGTGAGAGAAGAGGCACAAAGGGATAAATTAAGTACTAGAGCGGGAAAAAGGGCATGGAATTTCGATACGAAGCTGAGGGAGGGAAAGGGAGGGGAGTTGGCGAGAAAGTGTTTGATGGAGGTAGAAGAAAGGAGAGGGAGGGCGATTGAATTAACGAGATGGGAGGAAGAAAGGAGGAAGTTCTTTAAGGCTAGAGATATAGAAGACGGGACTGGAGTCAACTATGAAGAAGTGGAAAAAAGGGAGAGAGAAAGACAATTAATAGAAAGATGGGGGATGATTGAGGAATCAAAATATAATATATGCTATGAGATGATAAAAAAAAAGAAGGAGTACGAAAGTATTTTGAAAAGGGATGAGGAGAGAAAAGATGGACAAGAAGAGCAAGATTTAGATTGGAAAACGAGGTAAGGGCAAGTATGTATTGGGAAAAGAAAGATAACAGGAAGTGCAGAATATGTGAATGGGAAGAGGAAACATGGGAGCATGTATGGGAAGGATGTAGAAGAGGAATGGAAGATAAAGGAAGCTGGCAAGAGAATGTGGTAAGGATTCTAGGGGAGGATGGTTTGGGGGAAGAGTGGATGAAGGAGTTAGAGAATGCTAGGGGAGAAATTGAAAAAGAATGGATGCAAAAAATGGCAAAATGGCAAAATGGAGGTGCAAGAGAAGTGAAAGAAAAAGGAAACGGAAGTCGCCTAAATTAGGAGCGTAAAGAATTGTAAGTAATGATTATGTAATAGCATAAGTAAATTAAGATGCGTTTGCGTTACCGCTTTCTTTCTCTCTCTCTCTCTCTCGCTTGCACTCTCGCTTTCGATCACTCGCTCACTCGTTCGCTAACACGTCCCAAATTGCGCTATCGTTAAAAATAGATTTAAGGCGTTATATATAAGATTTTATGTAAATAGGTGTAAGTAAATGTAAATACTAAGGATAAGTTTTTATAAAACATGTAGAAGGAAGTGTTGTAAGAAATGGAATTCATGTAAACCCTTAGGGGAAAATGAACTCGGAAAACCGATTAGATTATAGTTGTTAATGTCTAGATTGAACCAAATTGACATAAGAACTTAGTGCGCGATTTATAAAAGTACAGTTTGGAAATCCGAACTCAGACCAATTCAAAATGAATTCGGAAATCCGAACTATTGACAGATAGGGAAAATCCAAACTGAAAGTGGTTCAAAATGAGCACGGAAATCCGATTAGAATACATGTGAGTGATGTCCGGATTGAACCAAATAGATGCTCTGATCGGCAATTTTTTTCAATTCGGCAGCCGGAATGAAACTTACTGAACCAAACTGATACTGATAGAATGTCATTCCGGTTTAAATGGTCCTTTTATATATGGTAGTGATGACTCATGCCCGCCGATAATGTTGACGAACTGTCAAAGTTGTCCTCCCCTCGTAGAGTATAAGGCCTGGTTTTCCTGGAAATCTTGAGTGAAAGGGACTCCCATCCAGACTTATATGCCGGGGAAGTTCGTCAATTTCTCGTCCGTGGAGTTGCCCTCCAATCCCTGTGGGTAAAATTGGTGCTGGTTTCGCTGTCTCAAAAGAAAAGGCGTGGGTGGAGTACTACCCCATTTCAGCTCGCAGGACGTGAAAAATATGTAAACAAAAGAAAAGACAGAATTAAGTTTTTGAGATTATAAGGAATAAAATTGGTGTCTGGCAAGTAAAAAAAGTAAAACTCCGGTGGCTGGCAAGTATCTGCGTTAACTTTTAATCTTGCATAACCTCACGTTTCTACGTAGGTGAGATTTCCCACATAATTGAGACATTTTATAATTCAAGCTTAGTAAAGAACATTGAATTAAATGAAACTAATCAACCACTTATTAGTCTGTATAATAGCAACTAGTTGATTAAATCAATACGTTCATTATGACTTGATTAATAATCCAGCTGTTCCAAAACAGCTAAATAGATTGTGATTCGTTGCTTTAGATTCACTTTCCTAGTAACTCCGGGTAAGTTTTCCAGAATTATTATTATTTTGTGTGGGTAATCAAATTCCCCGTCACAATACATATATACATATATACACCTACATATGTTTAGCCAAAACACTAAACAAGTTAATTTCTGACTCCTTACCTACCTACAAATATTCTGAAAAAAAATCACTTTTAAAGATTACATTGACAAAACTAAAATTCCTGATTACCATATCATGGCTTCTTTAGACGTCTCATCACTTTTGATTAATGTTTCTTTAGATATGGTTCTTAAAGTCATAGATAATATGTGGCATCACATTGGTAAGAATACATAAATTGCGTTAGACGGTTTTAAGAAAGGTATTACCTTCTTAATGAAATCCACTTATTTTAAATTCGGTAACCAATTTTATAAGCAGATTTTTGGCACCTTCATGGGGTCACCTATCTCCGCAATTCTTGCTGAGATTGTTATGCAAGATCTTGAAAGGAATGTCATAGAAAAATTGGGTTTTCGCTTTCCGGTATATATTCGTTATGTGGACGATACATTTCTTATTCTTCTAAAGATAAAACTAATTCTACTGTATTACAGTTTAATTCTTACCATAGGGGCATTATTTCTCAACTGCCCCAACTTTAAAAGTCATGTTCTTTAATTTTTTTTAAATCCAGGGAATATGTTCACCTTCCCAATAGTACTTAATCGACAAATTTGTAGAGCACAAAAACAACCCCTCTGCAAGTGATGGGGGTGACATTTTCAACCCCAACGCCTGCACGGGTATTTTCGAAAGCTTGTAACTTCCTTTCTATTTCAGCGATTTTCATTTTTTATGAGGGTTTTTGAAAGGATATTTATTACTCTTTTATTATATTGTATTAAAAATGAAAACAAAGAAGGTTTTAAGCACTTTTTAAACAATTCAATTGTTTATTTAACTTTTTTAGCAATTTAGATTATTTTTATATTTTTCTAAATACTCTCAAAAGAAAGCTTGACCTTTTGGCTTCAAAAAAGATCCTGAGCAAAAAAATGGTACAGTGAATAGTTTCAGAGATATAGGCCCCGATGTGAAGGCAGTCCTAATGCTCGTGCTCAGTGTTTTTTAATTGGTTCGCCTTTTCTTTACACCATTTTTCTTACAATTTTTCTTTTCTTTTGAAGTACTCTCCCTATTCAAGGTACGCTTAGGTTTAGGAAAAATTTCACTCTTCTCATCATGGGAAAATCGTTTAAGGTTCAGCTGTTTCTTATCATTAGGGGTGAAAGCATGCTACTTGAGAGTACCGGGTATTGTGACAGACTTACTGAACCGATCTGCTAATTCCAAAGTCATTGCTGAATGATCATCTTTAGAACTGAAGAGTACAACTGTTTCCATGCGATGGAATCGGAGGAAATTTAAAGCGACTTGCATCAAGAGCCAGCCTGCAGCGTCCAGCAGATAAGCAGATTCGAAGTGCTCGTGATTTATATAAACTGGCCAGAGAAAATTTAGAGGAAACAGTTGTACTCTTCAGTTCTAAAGATGATCATTCAGCAATGACATTGGAATTGGTGTAAAGAAAAGGCGAACCAATTAAAAAACACTGTGAAGTGAAAGGCCAGATGATTCATAAAAATGAAACACCCCGAATAGTAAGAGGCGAGGGGCCTCACTTGAATTAAGCACCCCGAGTGGTAGACTCTGGACACTATGCTTTTACAGATCGTAGCAGTGGCGTAACTACCAGTGTTCCATGTGTTCCGGGAACACGGGCCCCGCAAGCCAGGGGGCCCCTAAAGCCATTGTCCCAGGGCCCCTACGAATGCAGAAACAATTGAAAATTTTTCATGCACACGCTTCTAAAGGGCCTCCCCCCCCCCCCCCCCCACCTTCTCCGAACACAAACTTTTTAAACGTAGTTACGCCACTGGATCGTAGGTTGACGACAGGCGTTAATTAATCATTTGTCTGTAGTTGACTCATTTGAAAATGCACTGTTTATATGTTAACAGTGGTTAAATTGGGCACTTATTCATGGAATATCCATAAATAATCAATCATTATTGTAAACTGACGAACTATAATAGTAAGGAATCATTCATATTGAGAAAAATCAACACCACTTCTGAAAAGGGTGGTTTGCATTTTTTATTTGTTTATAACAAATAATAAATAATATCAACTTCCTCTGACCCACCGACAAGCATTCTTAAATTGTGTATTAACTGATTTAATGTAATTCTGAATGAACTTGAATGCGTTGAAAGAACGGTAGACTTGCAAACTAGTCTGTGGACTACTAAAGGATTGCCTTCACATCGGGGCCTATATCTCTGAAACTATTCACTGGAACATTTTTTTGTTACAAGCTTTTGAAAATACCCGTGCAGGCGTTGGGGTTGAAAATGTCACCCCCATCACTTGGAGAGGAGTTGTTTTTGTGGGCTATAAATTTGTCGATTAAGTACTATTGGGTAGGTGAACATATTCCCTGAATTTAAAGAAAATCAAAGAACATGACTTTTAAAGTTGGGGCAGTTGAGAAATTATGCTCCCATAGTAGATATCAATTTACCTTTGATATTGAAAACGAAAAATCTATTAGTTTTTTGAATTTACAACTCTTCCGAAATTATGATAACTTAATTATTACGAATTGGTTTAGGAAAGGAACTTATTCCAGAAGACTTCTTCATTTTTTTATCCAGCCACCCAATTCAACATAAAATAGGGATTTTCGAAAACCCTGTCGATGCTGCTATTCTTCTATCAGATAATACTTTCCACTTGAATAACTAATGGATTGTCAAAGAATACTTATAGTACAACAATTATCCTAATGAGTTTGTACAGAAACATGTAAACAGAAGACTTCCTGTGTTAGATTCAAAGAAAAGCCAACCTTCTAACAACATTCCACATGGTGATGGAATAACTGATGTTAAATAGGAGATCATCTCCATTCCTTTCTTATGCACAATTTCACAAAATTTCGAAAGACTATTAAATAAATTTAAAATAGAAACTGTTTACAGAGTTGAGTCCAAGTTAAATAAATTGATAAAATTATGAAAAGATAAACTAGATACTTTAGATCAATGTAATGAAGTTTATAAAATCACGTATAACTGTAGCAGGACTTATGTAGAAGAAACAAAATGCCCCGTTCGCGTTAGAATAAAAGAACATACAAATAACATGAACCATGTATTAAACATTTATGAAGTTATCGATAAACATTTGGTTCAATGCCATAATAGGGACCCAAGTGCCATGAAATGGGCTGAGATCGAAATCCTATACATACTGAACCTAATTATTATAAGCGTGCCTTTGCAGGAGTAGTTGTCATTAGAAAAGAAGGCAAGAACTGTCTCGAAAAAGAGACTGACTTACATTGTTTCAATTAATTTTACAACATGATTTCATATACATTCTGTTAAGTCCACTTCTATCTCGTGTCTGATTACATCTGTTTTAAGTTTATCAATAAGTTGTTATACCACTTCGATTTTCCTACTATTTGATTGTTAAATTATTATTATTCAATTGTATCCATTTCATTATATATTACTACTAGTTCTTACGTCTATTATCCTTTAGGCGTATTTTTACGCATGCGCTAGGGCTTCATTCTGCCATACAAGCAGCTGACATCTCGTCGAGAGACTGGATTGTCGAGAAAACCCCAACGTTCAGGCTAAAAGAAGGTCTGAACTTGGAAGTCAAGGGGACGGAGTGTCTGCAAAGGTACCGCAGAGCGACCGTACTGATTCCCGGTAACCCCGAGAGTCCTGCGACCGTTCTGGGGCGTCTGAGTATTCAGAACCCGTCCCTACGAACTGATTCCTATAAGGTATTTTCTGACGGGCAGAGATCCAGGCCGAAGGGGAGAGGCTGGATTCTAGTTGTTGGACTTCCTAAATCCTCGATCAGAGCCCTGGCGGCTCTAGATTATCGTCCCTATCTAGGGGCGAGTAGGGTTATCTTCCGGGTGACCCAACTGGGATCCGCAGGGGTCCCAGAAGCGTCCGGAGATGCGCCGAAATAGCCTCTTAATGGTTGAGACGGGAATCTCCATTACGCAGATTAATTTGCACCACAGCAAAGGCGCCTCGGCGGTTCTAGCCAGACGCATGTTTGTGGTGCAGATAGGGCATAGCCGTCAAGGGTATGGATGCGATCTTGGTGCCTAAATTCTGCTCCAGAGATCTCACCGTTAATAAGGTGAGACTCAGGGGCAGTAGCGGAGAAAGACTAGAGGTATTTATTGCCTCGGCTTATTTCCCTGGTGATGCCGGGGGACCTCCGCCTCCCAGAGAGGTGGAGGCTCTAATTCGGTATTTTCAGGATAATAAGATTCCTCTTCTGTTGGGCTGTGATGCTAACTCTCACCACACGGTGTGGGGAAGCACACACATCAATGACAGAGGGAGAGATTTAATTGAATATATAGCAGGCACAGAGCTGGAGATGAGGAGTCTCTTTCGGATCACAAACACATAGTGTTCCGATTAACCCTAGGAAAATCGGTGGTTTCTAATATGAGCACCTCAGAGCAAAAGGAAGACTCCGCAGGGTCGAGAGGAAAAGCGAGACAATTATCGTTGCGCTGTCTTGCTCTTCAGGCATTCTGCGTAAGAGTTTCTCTTTCTAACGGTACTTGTCTTGTTTTTCCTCACGGCTCTGCGGAGTCTTTCTTTTGCTCTGACGTGCTCATATCAGAAACCCCAGAAATACACTTTGGGACTCATATAAAGAGAAACTCGAAGGGAGGCTTGCGGAATTTCCCACAAGCTATGGTACCATTGATGAGTTGGAGCACGCCGCGGATTTTCTGCGACAAGAATGTTGTGCAATAGGGCGAATAGAACTAAATTGCCTTCGGACTGGGACATCTATAAGAGGGCCCAGTGCGAATACAATGAAAATATAAGGAAATATAAGCAGGAAGATTGGAGGGGCTTCTGCGAGGAATCGAAAAACATTCCGGAAACAGCGAAGCTCCACAAGATCCTAGCGAAAAATCCGGAAGCTCGCCTCGGGCTCACAAGGCTCGATAATGGTGAGTTTGCCGAGGATGAAGAAGCAACGCTGAATCACCTGATGGAAGTTCACTTCCCGGGTTTTCAGCGAATCGGAACCGACCAAGAGGAGGAAGACTGGGCCAGGGACTGGCAGAGTGGTCTTCATACCCAAACCTGGGAAGGAGGGTTACACTGCTGCCAAAGATTTCCGACCAATCAGCCTAACGTCCTTCATTCTGAAGACGCTAGAGAGGCTGGTCGAGAGATACATTAGGGATGAGGTGCTTTTGGCCTCCCCACTGCATAGAGGGCAGCATGCTTTCCAGGCAGGCTGCTCGGTAGAAACTGCGCTTCATGCTGTTGTAGCAAAATTGGAGCAGCAGTTGGAACAAAAGGGGTACGCCTTGGGCGCTTTCTTGGATATAGAGGGTGCCTTCAGCAATACTCCTCCAGAAGTCATCTGTCGAGAGGCTCGGAGATGTGGCGTGCCAGTTCAGCTAGTATGCTGGATAGGAAGTATGCTACGCCGATGAAGACTCGAAACCAGATGGGGTGAAGGCCTAGTAAGGGGGATAGCTCCGCGGGGGTGCCCACAGGGGGGTGTCCTGTCGCCCCTCCTGTGGTGTATTGTAGTGGACGGCCTCCTTCGAAGGCTAAATGAAGAAGGGTACTATACCCAAGGATATGCGGACGACTTTGTAATCCTAGTGCGATAGCACAGGGCTCTCGGTAAATCCGGAAAAGATCAACCTGGTCATTTTCACGAGCAATTATAAAGTTCCGAAAGCTGACGCTCCTGTATTTTGTGGTGGGAAGCTGACGTTTTCAGATTCAGTTGAATATCTAGGAGTAATCCTGGATAGCAAGCTGAGCTGGGCGAAGCACCTGGAGACCCAATGCAGGAAATTTGTCATGACTTTTTGGATGTGCAGGAGAGCCTTTGGGTTGACGTGGGGTTATGGCCTAAAATGCTTGCATGGCTCTACTCTGCTTTTTAAAAACCCAGGCTCCTACATGCGGCCGTGGTCTGGTGGCCACGAGCGGAATATAAAACAATGCAGGACAGGCTGCGGAGATTACAAACGCTAGCATTCAGGGGTTTGACTGGAGCAATGAGGACTGCTCCTACAGCGGCGATAGGATTCATGCTCTGTGAGGAACCCCTACATGTTGCGATAACCACCAGAGCGGCTCATGCGATGGGCCGCCTGACAAGAGCAAATAGATGGACTTCGGGGACTAAACACACTAGACTCCCGAGTGATATCAGCACACTGCCGATCCTACAGATGAGGCAAGATAAAATAACAAAACGCTTCAACTTTGCCAAGGCTTTCCGCGTCTGTATCCCAAGTAGGGATCTGTGGAATGAAAATGGTAACCCGCTCCACCAGGGGGAAATCTGGTATACGGATGGCTCCAGGGGAGAGGGAGGGTCAGGAGCAGGAATTTATGACAGTAAGAGAGGGAAAGGGATAGGGATCACACTTGGGCGACAGGCTGTGCTGAAACACTAATAGAGGAAAATGCTGCTGGGAGACAGATCACGATCTGTTCGGACAGCCAAGCGACACTAACTGCAATAGGGAAACCAGGCATAACATCAGAACTGGTTTGGGAATGCAAAAAGGCATTAAACCAACTTGCAGAAAGAAACAAAGTGGCTCTTATATGGGTCCCTGGCCACACAGGGATCAAGGGCAACGAAAAGGCGGACCAGTTGGCAAAGTGCGGCGCAGCGAGCGAATTCGTAGGACCGGATTTGGTACTGGGAATAGCGTCTTGCAGTGTCGGGATGGCTATTAAAAACTGGATCCGAGCAAAACACAGGGAATACTGGGAACAAACCAAGGGTTGTCGTCAGGCGAAATCCATCCTGGGGTATACCTATAGGATGGACAGAGCCAGGGAAATCCTGAGTTTACCCAAGAAAGGCATAAGGACAGTGGTACGGACCCTGACAGGGCACAATCACTTGAACTATCATATGAACAAAATGGGGCATAGCCCCACGACGGAGTGCAGGAGGTGCGGCAGGGATGACGAAACATCCCTGCCTGTATTAGGCCAGTGCCCGGCATTAGCTAGGCTCAGGCAACAGCCCCTCGGTGTCCATTTTATGGAAACAGAGGAAATCGAAACGCGATCGCTGGTCGACATACTAGGCTTCGTCAAGAGGTCTGAGGTCGACTGCTGAGAGTGAAGAAGTAAGGCTGTGGCACAATAGGCTTTGAGGCTTGAGGCTTGAGCGCCAGGGGGGTTCTCTAATGGATTTCCCGCCCGTATTATCAAACCTAACCTAACATAAGGACAATTTACACTTTTGCCAGAAACTTATTAATACATTTCTCAACTTAGTATCCACTCTCATAAATACATACTTCAATTTGATTTTAAAATAATATTTTACATGTAACAAGTCCTATCAATTACAAAAAAATGAGCATTCATATTAATATAAAGAACGTTTGTTTAGTACTTCTTAACTTTTTCGAGTTTTTATCTATCCATACCTATAATTGGTTCCAAAAAAATACATACAAACTCCAGTTAAATTCTCCGAAATGTAAAATGTATTTTAATTTACTATTCCAGTAATTCTTACCAGCCGAAAATGACTCGCCCTAATTGGTCATAATTTATAATAATATCATGTGAACATTATAAATTATCGAAGACTAACAGTTTTATTCGTGAACTACTTGAAATTTCCTAATAAGCTTAAAAAATCATTAGCAAAATAAAACTATTATGAGAATTTTCATGATGAAACACCTTTTTGTAGCCTGTGTCTAATTCCGAATTATCTTCCAACACATTAATTGTGGATTGTGTTCAATTTGCCATTTTAAAGCCTTATTATCCTTACAAAGCGCTAAGCTTAAGTACAACGGGAAACAATTCCAGATTATTTTCAACTTTCTTCATTCCCTTAACAAGTTCACTACGTGCTCTCAATTCCATGATCCAACAAAGTATGGTTTCGCCACGCGCATCCTGGGACCCTTTGATTGGTTCACTTTTTTTCAGATGCGCGTGGCGAGATCATTCTTTGTTGGATCATGGAATTGGGAGCACGCAGTGAACTTGTTATGGGAATGTAGGAAGTTGAAAATAATCTGAAATTGTTGCCCGTTGTACTTAAGCTTAGCGCTTTGTAAGGATAAGAAGGCTTTAAAATGGCAAATCAAACACAGTCCACAATTGATGTGTTGGAAGATAATGCGGAATTAGACGCAGGCTACAAAAAGGTGTTTCATCATGAAAATTCCGATAATAGTTTTATTTTGCTAATGATTTTTTGAGCATTACAGGAAAGTTCAAATAGTTCACGAGTAAATCTGCAAGTCTTGGATAATTTATAATGTTCACAAGATATTATTATAAATTATGGCCAATTAGGGCCAGTCATTTTCGGCTGTCATTTTTCTGTCATTTTGCCTGTCGCTTTCCTGTCATCTTCTTGTGGTCGCGAAAAAATGAGAGAAAAAAATAACAGGAAGAAAATGACACACCTGTCATTTTTGCCTATCATATCTTTTCGTATGGGCATTTTCGGTTGCCGTTTTGCCTGTCATTCTGCCTGTCGTTTCCCTGTATCTAATTGTTCATATTCTATAACTGACAATCTGATGAGGTATTATTACAATGAGGTTCAAGTAGTTGAGACAAACAATAATATGATGGATATTTATGAAAGATATAATGTAGCAAGTTGTAACGAACAAGATTGAACGCACGATGCAAGATGCGTATTTACTACCCCACGATCATAATACCCACCTTGAAGCACATCTTTTGGTTGTCGCAAAACCGTTAACTTAATTTAATATTTATTTAATAGTTTTTTGTGAAAATTCACAACAATGCGCTCATTTGCTAATAAATGATCGCACGCGACAAAGATGTTGAGGGATAAGAGGCGGTATTCCATAGCTGTCAAAGTATGTTCCTCGACCATTTTTACTCACGTGCATAGCAATCCAGGTCTCTTTGCCGACCTACGTAATGGCAATGGCACCAAATCTGCTGGAGGTTTACTGATGCGCACAAGATCACCCGACCCATATCTACGTTTTTCACCTTTCGTCGACTTTTTGCCGTATTTTCGTTTTATATTTGAAAGTTCAATGAAAGATAATATTCTGAAAAACACCAATATCACGATGAGTATTTTCATGAGTGAAATAATGCCACATATGTTCCTTGCGAGTGCGATTAAATCGCTCGACTATTGCTGCTTTAACATTAGGATCGCGTACAGTACGAAATATTATGTTACATTCTGATAAAAACTTTTGGAAAATTTGTCCAAGAAACTCTTTCCCCTGATCAGTTTGTAAAAACATTGGAAATTGTTTTTCCTTTCCTTTGAAAATACGTTCAAAAGCATTTTTCACATCCAGCGTGGTTTTCTCACGAAGTGACTCGACCTATACTTATTTACTTACGGTTTCAATCACCACAAGTAAGTATATGGAACCATCGTTGTAAGTTTTTAAACGCGGGGCGAGAGGGGTCGTAGTAAGTATCATATAATAAACTCATTTTTGTTTTTAAAAAATTTATTTTAAACCACTGTTTTGGTTTTTTACTCGCACTTCCAGAGTTACATTCTTTTTTTCGTGAAGGGCGATTTTTACTTCTGCTACGCTTACACCCGCTCTTATTTTCTCTCTCGCTGTTGGTACTACTATCCTCGTCGTCCGTTACCAAGAAATCTTTAAAACCTGTGTGCTTCTCGTATTTTCTACCTGCTACTTGGGCTGCGGTTGTAAGCGGCAACGTTTTTGGTTTTCGTAAACACGATACGTCATAAGAAGGCAAAGAAGGGGGACAAGGCGAAACCGGCGTAGATAAGACACTACATGTCCAATATTCCTTGTTCCCTAGGATTACGCGTGGTAAAGCAAGTTGCTGAAGAACTATGGCAAACTGAAGTCTCCCAACTGGGTTTACGGTTTTCCTCAATCTTAATGCATCGTTTATCAAGTCTGAGATATTTGAATGTTTACCACACTTTTTATCAATAAAAACTGTACCATGTTCATTCCACTTTAAACGTTCAGAAGCATCAGGTTTAGAAAGACGTTCCAGCAATAGGTTGCCTTTTAGAGTAAAACTTCTTGGATTTGTTGAAAGTATCCTATTATTATTTAAAGATTGACCACCATCATTATCATCTTCATCGATATTTTCCGTACTACTTTCAGCTTGCCTTTTCTTTTTCTATTTCTGGCCTCATTGGCAAAAAATATACATTTGTGTAAAACTTGTTGATATATTTTTAATTTTTCGTACACATTTGTTAAAAAGGATGAATAAAGTATTTGACTCATATCAGCATCAAGACGTTGCATAACATTTCCAGGAGTTTGAGTGGTTGTGTTGGGGTTTGTGTGTAAAGCTTTGTGAACATCGCCTGAGAATGTTGAGGAAGAAGTAAGTGATGACGGTGATAAGACAGAGGTTTGTTGGCCCAAAACCTGCTGCTGATATTTTTCGACCTGTTCGCTGGGAATTAGAACCATTTTCCTCGCGTGTGCCATATTTATAAAAAAATACTAACATCAAAACAGAGAAAAAAAAAATTTAACTTTGTATATTCTTACCAGTTTTAAAAATGTTTGAAAGAAGACCACCAATTATCGCTGCAAGTAGGAAAGGGAGAAATCCACCTTCTTGTAATATAAGACGTTTTTTATGCTTCCAACTAGCGCGAGACGCGGCTTATTTTCTCAAAGTTTTTCTGTGATTTTTTACCTTTTTTCCATGGTTTTTGAGTGGTACATTTCCGCCTAGTACATTAAGAGCACACTGACATATGAATTTAACAAGTTTTGTTTCAGCTGTACGCAAAATCGCACCACGTTGATCAGAATTCAAGCGACGGAGTGCATGTAATGCTATGGTGTTTTTTTCACCTATATGTTTACGTGTGTCCACTGCCATTACAAACGTACAACTGGTATTTTTCCAGTTTTACTACTACTGTTTATACATTTCTGAGGGATGTAAATATAGGAAAAACCTTTAGTCGAAAAAATATTTGTTCTAAAACGGCAATTATCGGGTGTGGATTGTTTTAAGTCTAGAAGAAGATAGCTATGGGGTTTCGACGTTGCTTCATGATAACTTTCTTGTAAAAAACGTGGGTTTTCCGGGTATATTTGTCGTGCAGGGTGTTGAAATTGTGCTCGTTTTCGAGGATTTTTAAAAACGACTATATAATTTTCATTAAGGGAGATATCTCTCTGACCATGTCCTTGATGAAATAAATTTGTTAATATAAAAATAACGCTGAAATTTTTATGATGACTACCTTTTGTCAATAAGTCGACAATAGTTTTATTAGATGATTCACGCATAAGAACGTCGATAATGACGAGCTGACCTTGATTGTCGCTCGAATAATCAGAAGCCTGGGGCAAACCCTCTTTAAATTCGATCAACTATCCTTATTCTGAATAGACTGATTACCATTCTAAATAATGTAATAAAATACGTTCAAAATTAACATCACACATTTTCTTGACATGATGGAGATATTTTTTTACAAAAAATGTTTTTCCACAACCTGGTGGCCCGCAAATCATGAAGGTAAATGGATGTTTCCATCGTGTGTCCATTATGTATACTAATTAATCTCCATTCCTTCTAGGGGAGAGTGGGGTATGGTGTCCGTGTGGGGCATGGTGTCAATTACAAAAAACGCCCACGTTTATTGATTTTCATATTATTTTTTTGCATAAAATGTCTTTCTTTGTTTGGAAAAATAGTGATGTCATGAAATTTTCGTTTTAAAATACGTGTCAGAAGAGTTATTGTGAAAAAAACTGTTTTGACAGAAACAGATGGAAAAGTCTTTGGCCGAGGGGTTGACAACTCGTGAAGTCAGGTGTACACTTGTAATGAAATCTCCTGAAGTCTCCTGAAATATCTGAAGTCACTTGAATTCACTTGTATTCACTTGAAGTCACATGAATTCACTTGAAGTCACTTGAATTCACTTGAAGTCACTTGAATTCATTTGAAGTCACTTGAAATCTCCTGAAATATCTGAATTCACTTGAATTCACATGAAGTGACTTGAAGTCACTTGAATTCACTTGAAGTCACGTGAATTCACTTGAAGTCGCTTGAATTCACTTGAAGTCACTTGAATTCAGTTGAAGTCACTTGAAATCTCCTGAAATATCTGAAGTCACGTGAATTCATGTGAAGTCACTTGGAATTACCTAAATTCATTTGGATTCACCCATATACCACGCGGACAGTTGGGGGGGGGGGCGCATAGCAAACCCCCCCGACTGTGCACAAGGGGGGCCGAAGGGGTCTATCCAAAGTCTACGTGGACTAAGGTGGTCCAAATTTTTTTTTTTTTTTCAATTTTCATGCATGGCTTGCAAATTTGTTCAAATCCCAAAAAAATAAATGCGTTAAGAAAAATGATATTCAGAGGTTCCGCAAGCCCCATATAGTTTAACACGTATTTTCCATAAGAAAGCAAGACGTTTTTGTATATTTCATTCAGAATCGTCAATATTAGGTGTATCGAGTTGATCCTGAAAATTTTTCTACAGAATTAGCTATAGAATACGAATAAGAAATTACTTTTTGAAATTCGCCCAGATAAGTCTGTTTTGTAGGGTCCCAAATAAACCCCGTAAGTGAAAAATTGGGTATTGCGAGTTTCGGGCCCTGACCATTATTTTTTTGAGGTTTATTTTGGTAAACACTGTTTCTAATAAATAAAATATTACTTCATTGTGATAATTTGATGCTTAAATAAATTGTTCAAACAATTAATTATTGTTTATAGCCATTTTATCTTAGAATGGAGTTGAAAAGTCGCAGTTTTATCTAAATTTTTCAACTGGTTCTGAACTTTTCAGTTAGAGCAAGGCAATACTCAATGGAATTGAACAGAAATAATTGTTTGAACCATTTCATATTTGAAATAATATTCTCTTAGAATAATCCTAGAATATTGCAGTTTATTCTAAAATTTTCCACTTTTGGTTCACTTTCAAATTATAGTAGGGTCATAATTAAATCATGTTAACAAATATAATCCCTGGCGGACCGGCTGAACGGAAACATTACGCTACAGCGTAACGGTAAAGTAATGGTAAAGTAATAGTAAAGTAATATGGCATTATAATTGATAAAAGAAACAAAATTAATATGTAAACTGCTGCAACTATAATAAAACGTTGAAATTTACGTTAAATGGCTATGCCGTAATTGCAACAAGTTGCTTTTGCAGCGTTAAAAAATAAAAAAACATAGTGACTGTCATTGCAGTCGGGCCCCTGCATATTGGCAACCCGTTAACGGGGCTTCAAGTGTGTTGCCAGTCTGCAGGGGCCTGACTTGAATGACAGCCACTTTGTTTTTTTATTTTTTAACGATGAGAAAGCAAGTTGTTGCAATGGCGGCATGACCATTTAACGTAAATTTTAACGCTTTATTATAATTGCAACAGTTTACATATTAATTTTGTTTCTTTTATCAATTAAAATGCCATATTACTTTACCATTACTTTACCATTACTTTACCGTTACGCTGTAGCGTAATGTTTGCGTTCGGCCGGTCCGCCAGGGATTGTTCAAACAATTCATTATTATTTTGAATGATATTCTTTTTTAATGTCTTAAAGTTGCGGTTTTTTGTGGAATTTTCAACTCTTCTTCTACTTTTCACTTAGAGTATGGTAATAGTGACTGAAATTCAACAAAAATAATTTTTTAAACAAATAATTATTGTTTTTAACTATCTTGCCCTATAATAATGCTAGATAGTTGTGATTTTTTCTGAAATTTTTTGACTTTTTGTCTACTTTTTACTTAGTGAGATCATAATGTAAGTTAATAAACATAATTGTTCATACAATTTATCATGGTTTATAACTATTATCTCTTAGAGAAATGCAAGAAAAATATTCTCTTCATTGTTTATTTATTATTTGTTCATAACTGAAAAGCCGAAGCAAAGTTGAAAATTTAAGAAAAACCCGCAAGTTTCTAGCAATGATCTAAGAGAAGATAGTATTCAACAATAACAAATTGTTTAAACAATTATGTTTGTCAGCTTGCTTCATTTATCATCTAACTCTAATTATAAAATTCGGAAAAACCGCGACTTTCTAACTGTATTCTGAGAGAAAATTGCTAAAAGCAATAATAATTTATTTAAAAAATGCATGTAAACGTCTAATTATCAGTGAGAAGTAGTATTTCATGTATTAGAAACACTTTGTTAAAAAAAACCGCAAAAAAATCATAATTAGCGCCAGCAACTCGCAAACCCCAATTTTTCAATTATAGGCTGTTTTTGGGTCCCTATAAAACAAACATATGGGGGTGATATTTGGAAACTAATTATTTATTGGTATTCTGTAGCTAATTGTGAAGAGCAATGTTGAGTTTCAACTCGATTCACCTAATATTGACAATTCTGACTTCGTAAATGTAATAATCTAAATAGATTGGTTCAGAATCACCCACAAATATGTATATCATTTTTTTTTAAACGCATTTAATTATTTTTTTGGATTTGAACAAATTTGGGTCCCGCTTTCCTGAATCTTCGGATTTTTTTTAGAAACACATAAAAAACTACAAAAATATTCACCGAGGGGTTCACAACTCGACTGACGGATTGTACACTGACATCAATTGATTTCAGTGACTTCATGTGAATTCAAGTGACTTCACGCCAGTGACTTCAGCGAAGGTGTAGACCTGACTTCACGAGTTGTTAACCCCTCGATATTCACTAGTTTTTGTTTGGACTTCTTGCTTTGTATCATGAAGCTTATGTTTTTATGCAAAACCATATTCTCATACAATTCACAGCTCATGTTGGCTCCGTAGCTTTTGTATACCAATAATATCCATATTTTCATCAAATATGATATAAATCCACGTGGACAGAGGAGCCAGGGGAAGAAGGTTCGTCAAAAGTCCACGCTTGTCCACGAGGGGTGGGGCGGGGGTGAAGGTGTAGTAAAAAATTGCCCACGTGGTATACGGATGGCCCCCTTGAAGTCATTTAAATTCTCCAGAAGTAACTTGAAATCTCCTGAAATATCTGAAGTCATTTGAATTCACATGAAGTCACATGAAGTCACGTGAAGTCACGTGAAGTCACGTGAAGTCACATGAAGTCACTTGAAGTCACTTGAATTCTCCTGAAGTCACTTGAAATCTCCTCAAGTCAGTGGAACCTTCTGAAGTCACTGAAATATCCTGAAGTATCTTGAAGTCAGAAATAGGTGTACACCCAGTCGGTCGAGTTGTCAACCCCTCGTCTTTGGCAGAAATTAGGCAGTTACACCATATTTTGAAATACTTAAAGCATGAAAATGTGAGATTCTAATAGGTGAAGTATTTCTTTTAACGTCTGGTATCATAAATTGTTTTTATAAACGCTGTAAATGTACTAAAATTAATAAAATCTTGAAACATGACATACGGGGCATGCTGTCTCTAAAAGTTTGTGGAGATGGTAACAGTGCTTGATAATAGGTCGGTAATTTGATCGATAATGTAGAAAAACACAGCAATTTATTTATCTCTGTTCTGTCTAATTAAATTCGAGGTTTTTAATAATAAAGTTATACGGAAAATGAAAATCAACACGTGATTTGGAGTTATGTTTAATAATAATATGGTAAGTACCAAGTTCATACAGGTTATAAAGGTTATAAATGTATTTAAATTCCTAATTATAATTTTCTATCAAAATATACTTGAATGGATTCTCTTTACTTAACCGCTCGATGTCATGTTTTATTTCTTCAAAAGAGACCAGCATGTAAACTTTGAAATTATATATCCTAAAAAGATTGAAACTTATTGTTACAAAGTTTTTTCCATTCCTGCTTATAGATTTCCTTTACAAACACACTTCAAGCAATTCTCTTTATTTATTAGGGTGGTCCTAATTACATGGGTTGAACAATAACTCAATAAATAGGATTTCGAATATTATTGTTCAATGCCTGTTTTGAATTTTCGCGCCTTTGATACTTGTCGGTGAACAAGATATATGTTAACCCTGGCGGACCGGCCGAACACAAACATTACGCTACAGCGTAATGGTAAAGTAATGGTAAAGTAATGGTAAAGTAATGGTAAAGTAATGGTAAAGTAATGGTAAAGAAATGGTAAAGTAATATGGCATTATAATTAATAAAAGAAACAAAATTAATGTGTAAACTGTTGCAATTATAATAAAACGTTGAAATTTACGTTAAATGGTCATGCTGTAATTGCAACAAGCTGCTTTCTCAGCGTTAAAAAATAGAAAAACAAAGTGGCTGTCATTCAAGTCGGGTTCCTGCTGACTGGCAACCCACTTGAAGCCGCGTTAGCGGGTTACCAGTATGCAGGGACCCGACTGCAATGACGGTCACTATGTTTTTTTATTTTTTAACGCTGCAAAAGCGACTTGTTGCAATTACGGCATGACCATTTAACGTAAATTTCAACGTTTTATTATAATTTCAACAGTTTACATATTAATTTTGTTTCTTTTATTAATTATCATGATATATTACTTTACCATTACTTAACCATTACTTTACCATTACGCTGTAGCGTAATGTTTGCGTTCGGCCGTTCCGCCAGGGAAAGGCAAATGCAGATCTTTACACGGTGAATAGAATCTTCAAGGAGTAAGAGGTTATAACTAGCTTTTGCGGCATAATTTACTTTGATTAATAAGAAAACATTTATTTAGTATTGACCATGTCTCGAGTAATTTTCTTTTTTTGCTACATTATACTTTCAAGAATTATTATTTTGTACGCTTTTTATTCTACAACGTTCATATTCATGAAATAAACCGGGACTAATATGATGGACACCATGCCCCATGGTATGGGGTGTGCTGACCCAAATGCAAGACCAACGAATTAATTAAATATCAAATAATGACTTTGTTAAAAAACGGATTTAAGGAATGAAATATGCGACATGATAATGTGAGCTTCTCACCAAATAATACAGAAATCAAAAACACATTTCAATTATAATTTAAAGGACATTTCCTTCAAAGCCTGACACCATACCCCACTCTCTCCTACCTGTTTCATAGTGTAAAATTATTTTATTAGTAGTTGTCTCATTATACTTCTAGATCGTAGATCTTTAACAAATATTCCTTTTTTAATTTACTTTAGCTGGATTGATTTTAAATTTAACTGTATCGCTAAATCTTAGTTATAGAAACATGTCTATAACCGCTGATTTTTCGACGGATTTAATTTTCTCCGTTCAGGAAATTGGTCCCGAATATATACATCGGCACCAATCCTGATGGAGTATTAAACCTGAAATGAAAGATTTTATTAGGGACCACGATTAAGATTTTAAACCCTAAGTAAATTAACTTTATTTAAAAAAAGAGTGTGGGATCACAAAAGCGAAAGGGATTCCTGAAGATTTCTCTATTCTCTCATTATTCATTTTCGCAGACTATTTTGAATTTAGTTTTATCAAGCGTTGCAAATGTCCAGGATCGTTTAGTGTTCTCTTTATTTTAATTCGCGAGTTAATCAATGTGAACTGTTAGATTTGTGATGCCAGAAAACTCATTGAATGAGTCCCCATATTTAAACGAGTTGAAAATTCAATTTATTTCCACTTCTCACAAATCTAGATTTCACTTCATTTATTCTTTTTGACGAGTTGGTAGCTACAATTATCACCAACCAGCATTTTTCTTCTAGACACAGAGAAAAGACTTTTTAGTCCTCATATTTATACGGGTTAAAGAAAAGTCAATTTCTCAAAGTTTTCAAGAATCAATTGGTGTTAATTATCTAGTTCCCAAAGAAACAATATAATAACATTTATTTGTGTTAGCGTTCAAAAGGGTTGATCATTAAGTCCGCATAGTTAACGGGTTAAAAAAAGATCAAACTCCTCACGGCCCACATTTTAAATGCCATTAATTAATTTCAATTAATATTAAATTTTAAAATTATAAAATTATAAAAATATCAAGCACTGGGTCCTCCTGGACATTACCTAAACATCAAATTCAGTGTAAGTTTCGCACGGAAATTCCGACCTGTCACAAGTTCGGAGCTGGTTTTAAAGCGTAAGAAGCCCGTCCTGGCGAAAGCACCTGTCGCTATCGGTACCAAACGCAGAGCGTTCTCCATCGATCATTTTCCGTATATATTGGATCTCCTCGTTCATCAGACCCGTTCATCCCCTCTTGTTCATTGATGGATGCGCACGCAATTATCAAATTTTCGTCAATTCGCACTTGTTTCGCGTAATGCCTACATTCTTGAGATCTATATGTATCACCCTTTCGTTTAGGAATTTGTGAGAGGTCATTCAGTAGCGTAATATAAATATTGGCTTCCTATTTTGAGATGATATTATTACATTTAAATCCTCAAATATTCTGAACTGCTTCAGTGCCCCCCTAAACGAAAGAGTCTTTAAATTTTTGAAAGATTGTTTCGTTCAACAGTGAAAGAAGTGAAGATATTTGCTTTTGATTCAAAACCGATTAGGTTATGTTCAATATGTACTCAATTTAAGTTATGGTGAGTTAGGATGATCAAGAGTGAGTGAATAGAGCAATAGACTTTATATCACTGATGATGCTCTGGATATCAGTGCCCCCTTAAACAAATGCAGAATAAAATATTTTAGTTAACAAATTTTTTTTTTTTTTTGAAGAGTACGGGTAAGCTGTTCCCCCCTAAACGAATGGATACAAAAGGGAAGTTTTGGATAAATTCGTTTATTCTCAGTCCCGCGGTACTTTTCTTGTTTGTTTTCCCAATCCTGTTGAATCGAATGCCTAGAATAGTAAAAAAATGTAGTTTCACATTTGTTTTGTTTCACTTACTTGGTTTTTTAAAATTGTGGTTCATAATTCTATTTCTATTAACATTATTTGGATTTTGTTTCCAATTTACCTAATACAACTTCTATCTTGTTTCCATAGGTTTTATCTTATAATATATTTATCTTCCTACTTCGTATTCTATCTCATATTCATTTTCATTATTATCATTTATTTTAAATGTTTTTATATCAATTTTCCTTTGAATAATTTTTTTTGTTGTTTAGATTTTTTCATATGGCACATATTCACACACACTCACACACTACTTATTAGGTAAAGTTTCTTATTTCTCTATAACTTGATTATATATAATTTAAGTGGGATGAATTCGACCAGGTTTCGAAGTGCAATATTTTATATTTAAGACTATTCTCATTTTCTTCTCTTACAATAGTTAGTTTGGTTTTGAGTATTGCAATGTCTCTCGTTTTCCTTTTAAGCTTAAATCTCTATGATGATGTTTCCTGATCGAATATCCATGGTATTGAAAGAACCCATCTATTCCCTACTTGTCGGGTTGTTCCATGTTGTCGAAAAAGTCCGGAGGACTTCCTGGGTGCTTCCCTAACTTTTTTACTTTGTTTAGTTTTTTGTAAGTCGGCTTTGCAGGAAGTTTTAGCCATTTCCTCCAAATTAAACTTTGAGTTTTTTCTCTCGAATACTTTTCAATGTCTCCTGATGAAGATTGAATATCCCATCGATGAATTGGCTGCGCATCTTTTATTTGAGTACATTTGTTTATAAGCATGTATGGCTTCATTTTGTTTTTATTGATAATATTTGTTCCACTTAAAGATAGGAAATTAGCTTCAATTAATTTATGATTTATAATTTCGTGCTTCCTAAGCTTAGGAGTAAAATTTCCCAATTTTGTATACATAATTATATTGCTCTTTGATTCTCTTATAGAATAGAGCTTTTCGATTTCGCCAATGACATCTATGCTGTCCAAAATTGCAGTCGAATTTCCGTTGAGTGTGGATATATTATCATTAAACTTTTTGGATATATGCTTCCCAGAGCCATCTATTCTATTATTGTTTCTTCTAAACGTACGCATTGTTGATCCATCTGGAATATCACATTGATTTATTCCTGTAATATTGATTTCCTCGAGCTGAGGAAGAAAGTTTGCATCCTCATTGTTCTTCCTTGAACTGTTTGCAAAGACTATTGGTTTTGAAGAACTGCTTCCCTTGATGAACGAAATTTTTTCAGAAATAGTGGAAACGCTGCCATATTTTGTAGATTCGTGCCCAAAAGTACTGACGACAGACATTCCAACTCTCTTTAGTTTATTACAAAATATTAAATTTTGAGAAGATAAATAAGAAGTGTTCTCATTTTGACTAAAGGTGTCACCCGAATTTTTCATATTTTTTTCTTCAGAACGAGATTCCACCTGAGGGCTTTCTTTTATTATTTTATCAATATTTGCATGATCTCTTTCTTTTTTTTCTGTTTTTCTCTCTTCTTGAACTTTAGAAATATTTATTGTTTTGTTTTCTGAATGCCTCGAGCCTGGTGCCCCATCTTTTGCAATTATTAAATCTTTTTCAGACCCGAGGCTTACAAGTTTTCCTGGTCCACACGGCTACGAAATAAATCATCATTTTCATAGTATTGTTGCAGACTACGTATTTGCTTGTTTCTATGATTATCGCCCCATGTTTCGTTTTGTCGATCGTTTCGACTTACATTGTTTTTTTCATTCCTCGACCCATTTTGTCCGTTTGTGGGACTTACATTCTCTGAATCATTACTTTCGTGATTATATATGCCATTTTCTACCCTACCATTCGAAAGCCTTGAATTATTGTTATTTTGCACTGGCGAGTTTGATAAATTGGGACCATCAGACCATTGATTTCGATTCTGTTCATAATTACGAGGCTGATCAGCGAATGCATTATAACCTGATTCTCGATTATCTATTCCTCTACTTTGACGATTTTCATATCCGTGACTCTGGTAACCGCGACCTCTACCATCAAAATAATCTCGGTTTTGTTTATTCTCAAAACCATGATTTCGTCCATCATAATTATCCCGGTTGTGATACCCTTGATATCGATTGCCTCGTCGATCATGACCATCGTAACCGCGCCCATAATTGTTAT
>CAKNXH010052566.1:0-12917 GCA_932178445.1 Andricus quercusramuli
AACAACATATATCTATAGACATAATGCGGCCCTAAGAGTACTTTATTACCACCTTTGTCGCTCTTACGGTATTGGTCGCGACCCTGCCCTGCCGAACGCTCCAAGGGATATAGAGTCAATTGTCCAAAACGAGAAGTGCCAGATTTTCTGGAACTACGATTTTCGGGCAGCAGTCTCCGTTGCGCACTCGAGGCCTGACATTGTTCTCCAAGACTTCGAGAAACGAACGATATTCGTGATCGAATTCTCGGCTCCGTCCGAATACAAAGGAGAAAGAAAGAGAGGAGAGGTGTCAAGACCTTAAAAGAGAGCTGCAACGACTGTACCCAAAATATTCGGTACGAGTAATTGTCCTTGTGATAGGTGCTCTCGGAGGTGCTAAATTATCACTGGTTCGTAACCTTAAAGCCATACCCGCGTACCAAAAATATGCCAAGGCACTTGCGAGATGGATGCAGAAAGCTGTCATCCTTGGGTCGCTTCGTGTCCTCAAGATACACGAGGGTTTCGCCGGCCTGCCGTTGTGATTTCGTCGTTCCCTGTGACCACCCATCTCACGGATGTGAGACGTGGCCATAGGTGTATTTTACCGCGGTAGTTGAATCCTCCACGAAAACAGATTATTAATTTCAAAGCAATCAGTTGAATTTTAAACCAAAAAATATTAAATTTCCAACAGAAGTGTTGAATTTTCAGTAAAATTGACGAATTTTTCAACAAAATACATGAATTTAATTCTAAATCAATAACGCTACATTTTCTTGAAATCAGAAAAATGATATATCTATTGATCAGTGTATTATAAAAATGAAGGAAGAAAAATAGTGAGAAATCTTTTTAAAATACATAAAATTATTTTTATTATCCTATAAGACATTCGCAGTAAATCCCAGAGATATATTTTATCTGAAGACGTCTATTTTATTGAAAATTAAACTCTTTTGCTACAAATGTAATATTTTTTGGTTTAAAATGCAACTGCTTGCTTTAAAGTTAATAATCTGTTTTCGTTGAGGATTCAACTATATGTGACGTGCGCCGAAGAAAGGGGGCTTACTCTGAAAAAATCGAAATCGAGGTTTTTACACCTTTTGATAGTTTTTGAGTTGTTCTTTTTAATGAAACCATCGAAAAAAATTTCCGAGCGTTGTTATTGCTAATAATTGAGGTGATAGTTACCCGAGAAATCGTGCTTTCGCTCGAGAGCTCGATATATCGTGAAACACCTCCCACCACTCACCACTACATCTCCGCGTCTCATCCATACCCCGTCCGTGAGCAGCGCCGCTACATGCGTGAGAATGTAGTGGCAAGTGGACAGGAAGGATTTCCTTAGTCTTCCCTCTCTCCTAAAAGTCGCGTCTATCGGGTCGACTTCGACCGCTCGTCCTGAAAAATCTCGCTTTCCAGAGCAAGCCCCCTTTCTTCGGCGCACGTCACATATGGTTAAATATTCATCTTTTGGTTGAAATATTAACTGTTACATTTTATGTCTAAAATTCATATTTTTTGGTTAAAAATTCAACTACTCGGTGGAAAGTTGAACTGCTTTATTAAAAATTAGTTTATTTGGTTGGAGAATCATAATGCTAGTTAAAAATTCAACTTCTCGTTTGAAAATTTAACTATTTTCTTAAATATTCTTCTTTTTCATGTTTGAAAATTGCTGGTTTTATTTACTGGAATTTACAATGAATGTATTATGAGATGATAATAATAATTTCATGTAGTATTTTAAAAAGATTTCTCAATTTTCCACAATTTCTTAATTTTTATACTACATCGACCAATGGATATAGAATTTTTCTGATTTCAAGTAAATGTATAGTTAGTGATTTAAAATGAATTCGTCTCATTGCCCAGGTTACTTTGGGCATTAAGCCGTGAGTGCATACAGACGACTAAGTGTCACCTTGGATTCAGGAAATTCGACGTAAGAAAGGTAGACGCAGGTAGATTTGTCTCCGCTCCGTGCCCGCATTATCACTATTGCCGGGCATCAGACCTAATTTCGTATTTGGCTTAATGCCTACGATATATATATATATATATATATATATATATATATATATATAGTTAAAAGTTTGTCATAAGGACAACCGCAGGATTTCGCCGGGAGCGGGTGCTAATCTGAACTCACGACCGTGAGATGAGTGCTTACAGTCTGCGCGAATTCAATACGATGATCCGGCGAAAGTCTCGTGCGCCCTGAGGACACGGAGCGACCCAAGGACGACCGCCTTCTGCATTCTCCCTGCAAGTGTGTCAGCATTTTGTTGACACGCAGGGATGCTTTTCAGGCTATTAACAAGTGAAACCTTGGCTCCTCCAAGAGCGCCGATGATCAGGACGATTAGCTTAACAGAATATTCAGGGTATAACCTTTCTTTTCTTTCTCCTTCGCTGTGACGTTTTTGTCCGCTGGTGCCGAAAATTCTATAACGAACATGGTTCGTTTCTCGAAGTCAAGAAGAACCATGTCAGGTCTCGAGTACGCAACAGAAACAATTGTCGAGAATATGAAGTTGCAATATATGCGGCACTTCTCATTTTCGACAATTGACTCTATTTCTCTAGGAGCGTTTAGCGGAGAGGTATTTGGGCTAATGCCGTAAGAGTGACAGAAATGGTAATAAAGCACTCTCAGTGCCGCATTGTGCCTTTGGATGTAGGTTGTTCCCGCATGAGCTGGACAACTAGATAGTATGTGTCCTAGATGCTCGGGGTGTTCATGACACGCTCTGCAGCATATTATCGGGAATATCTTGGCTCAAAATGTGGCGACGGTATGCGAGAGTGGAAATGACACCATCTTGACATGCCAAAATGAAGCCCTCTGTGCCCGACTTCAATCCGGGTGATCTAAGGAAAGCAAACGTCAGCTCATGCGACATCGACTGATCTTCCACATTTCTGTGGAAGATGCCGTGCATCTTCTTGTCGAGGAGCTCTTCACGGAAGTTTTTCTCCTGTGCTTTCTTAATCCGGGCCTTCAGGAGTGAGTATTCAAGATGGATGAGATTTGATGCATTTTGCTCACCCCCGGTATTTAAGTCAAGGCCGAGTGTCTCAGCAGCCTCTTCTGCTGCTTTATAAAGAAACGCCCCTTTGCCTACTTCTTCGTGTTTTCTGACCATTTTAAGAAGATGATCTCGTCCATTTGCGACCATATGTGCTGTACCCAGAATAATCCTGTTGTGAAGACACTCAAGATTCAGTATTCCACGACAACCTTGACGGCGTGATATGTAAAGTCGTGGAACAGAAGACTTAAGGTGCATGCTTTTGTTCATGTGCATAACCTTTCGGGACCCGATATCGAGGGATCTGAGCTCGTCCTTCGTCCATGGAACTACTCCAAATGAATAGAGTACTACTGAGACGGTAAGCATGTTCGTTGCAGATACTTTGCTCCTCGCCGACAGTTCGGAAGACCATATCTGTCGGAGGAGACGTTTGTATCTGCATCGGAGAGTACCCTTTATAGATATTACGTCCTGAATGCGGCTTTGTGGCACGCCCAGGTATGTATAGGTCTCTCCAGCGCAAAGATGTCATATAGCGCTTCTGTTAACGTGTTCAGGATCTTCGGGGATGCCGTTAAGTTTTCCTTTCTTCAAATTAATCTTGGCGCATTTCTCTAACCCAAACTCCATTCCAATCTCTTGAGTGTACTCTTCGACAATTTTTAGAGCTAGATGTAGTTTCTCTTGATTTCTAGCATAGATCTTAAGATCATCCGTGTACAATACATGAGTTGCCTTATGCTTTCGATTTCCAGGTTTGCCGCAGAGGTACCCTTCGGAATGGCGAAGTGCGAGAGATAGTGGCAATAATGTGAGGCAAAAGAGGAGAGGGCTCATGGAGTCGCCCCGAAACACACATCTCTAAAACGTGATACTGTTAGTGATCACACGATGTTTTCCAGATAAGATGGTAAATCTGGTTTTCCAAAGCGGCATTAATCTCTCTATGCATCTCACGATGTGTGGATGAACCTTTAAGCTTTCCAACAGACAGATGATAAGTCTATGGGAGGTTGAATCAAAAGCTTTTCGGTAATCTATCCAGGCCATCGATAGAGATCGTTGATAGGATGCTGCGTCTTTACAGACACATCTATCGATGAGCAGGTTCTCCCGACATCCTGCTACGCCTTTCTTCGAGCCACGTTGTTCATACATCTCTCACCACACAGGTTCAATTGTCCGAAGAATCCTATCATTTAGGATGGCTGTGAAGACCTTATACAGTGTGTTCAGACAAGTTATTGGCCTGTAATTCTTAGGGCCAGCTAAGTTGCCCGTCTTCGGCAGGAGCTGTGTGTGCCCTTCCACCAACCACTCTGGAATAGGCTCTTCCGACTTTAGATATGAGGTGAAAATTCGGGCCAGATGCTGGTGGGTTGAAGGAAACTTCTTCTACCAGAAGGTCTTGATACCATCTGGTCCCGGAGCGGGAAAGTTCTTCATGCCTCTTAATAAGTTTTTCACCTCCTCGGTAGTGATAGGTGTGCATTCTTCCTCAGGTGTTCTCATAGAGCATTGCACAGCTCCTTGAAGCTATTTATGTTTTTTGAGCCTTCTTGAAGTGGATGCTGGACCTCGTAGACTTCTCTCCAAAATGCTTCGACCTCCTCTGGTTTGGGCGGATGGTCGACAATAATTGGAGGGTCTTCGAAGAGTTTAGATGGATCAGATGAAAATTGTAGATTTTCTCTGACCCACCTCTCTCTCCGCTCTAGACTTCTCCTAGCGTTAGATAGTATTCGTTTTCTGTCAACAATATGCTGTCTGATGGTCATTAGCTTTGATTTGTTGACTGTGTGATGACGGATCCGCAGTTCGCGCGCGAACCGTCGAACCTTGGCAGTGAAAGTCCTGCCAGATTTTATGTAGTCAATCACACACTGAATGCGGGACGCGTACTGTCTAGCCCAGCCTATCTTTGTGCTGAGTTGATGCATTCTTCTTTTGGTCTTATGATCAACCGTCGGTTTTGTTTTACGGCTTGCATCTGCCAAAGTTCTCGCTCCATTGTACACACCACAACTGATAGTCCAGAGGTCGGATTCTTCGGAAAAATCTCCACAAAGTTCATCATCCAATTCAGTCAGATCTTTGGGCTTGGGAGAAACCTGAATCTTGATATTTCTCCGGGTCCTGAAGCATCGTTCTTCCTCTATTGGATGCCTGTTCGCGGTTGGTCTCAGTGTCGCCTCTCTTTCTCTGTTGCCGGCTTGTTCTGGATGCGGTTGAGTAGGCACTCCGCTTATATAACCTCTTTTCCAGAGGTTCTCGGCATGGTTTCGCAGACGTTGCGACAAGTCTGAGAGATCTGGGTGTTTCTCGCACCACAGAGTATGCAGTCGTGCCATGTAACCTTCTCGTTCAGGGACCATACTGGCATCGTAGCACTCCAGCAGGCCGTCATTGAGTTGATCCGTCCACTTAAAAGTAACAAGATTCCCAACTGTAGGGTAGTCGGCATTGTTGTCCGACCCATTGTCGGGAGCCCTGCGCGTTCGATTGTTTTGAACCGCACTTACTACAACTATGTTTGGTGTTGTCATTGTTGTTCCCACGAGCAGCTAGGGAAAAGGGTTCGTCCATCCTTGTAGAGCCCGCGTGCAAGGATAAGGCTGATACTCTGAGAGGTCGCCCGGTATCTCAGGTTACTGTTTGAGACACCTCACCCAGGTGTCATTCAGCTTTCGGCACGGTGGTGACGCCTTCGCTTAGGGGTTATTCCTTCGGGACCATCCCTGGACAATTGTCCGCGACTGCTTATTAATTATTGTAACCATATTCAGCAGAAACCCTTGGTACAGGGACCCTCTATCCGCAACCTGAGGACGCGTTCGGTGGCTTTGTCATAGGCCCTTCGGTTCGATTCCCAAGGAACCAAACCGAACCGAATATATATATACACTGGTGTGGTTTTGCCGGCCAATCATTTTTATTCCATCATACCCTATAACCATCCATCTGATGGCAGTGGAAATAGGTGTAATTTACCGCACATCTACTGGGAACCAGTGTCATTTTTCTGCATAGCAGTCATTCCCAGGGAGACCCGACGGTGGTTGTTCAATCAATTTTGTAAATATATATGCATGCATGTATATATACATATATATCAATGAAACATAGGTTAAACATCTTTTTAATATATATATATATATATATGTATATATTTATTTATTAATTTACAGAATACCTCCGACATCATATCAATGAACGAAGCACTGCTTGTGAGATTCAAGACAGATGATACGATATCGAGTAAGGGTTTCGCTGCTACATTCATAGCAATTGATCGTCAAGACAGTGAAGAGTCTCCTGGTGGTGAGGAAGAAGAAGATGGGAATCTCTGATCTACAGAGAAAAATCTCTTCAAGTATCTAAACCTGGGATCATAAGAAACAGATTGTTTCTGAGAAACTGTGCAAGACTGGCTTTATTTGTTAAATTCGCAAGACTCCAAGTAACAAAACATCCAAAGAGGAAGAATGTAAAATAAATATTTCATTTACAATTTCAATACTGAGAAGACCGATTGGGACAATTCGACAGAAAGCCATTGCCTATATATTCAGTGCAGGGTTCTTTACTAATCCTTTTTACTGCAAGGCTTCTTACCAGTAAAGTGTTAAAAGTAATGTAAGAAGCTTTGTAAGCCAACGAAATATAACTGTTAGTAATGAATTTTGCGATAGAATATTAATATAATGTTCAATTAAGAAGAAACTAATCTGTCGATCTTAGCTTCTGAGCTCTTTGCTCTTTTATGAATTATGGCAAAAATTGACCATTTCAGCTTTTCAACTCAATATTTCTGAGTTCCTCTGCATACAATTGGTCCTGTCCTACCCTTCATCTTCTTCCTCGCAATTTTTTTGTTACACGTTAGTGCTGTACGCTTCCCAGGTGAAAATATCCACCAGGATTTTCACTTAGAAATACACTTGAAACTCGGATGGTATTTTAGAATACTTCACATGACTTTTCAGGTGCACTGTAAATATCCCAGTAGTAGGTGTTCAAATATTTGATAATAAACTTGGTCCATATTTCAGCAAAGGCACTCGTTTTCTTAAGACGAAATATTTATACCAAATGTTCTTTTAAGCTAATGAGAGATGAGTCCATATTGTTAAAATTAAACTTCGGGACAATTCTAAATGATAAAAATGTAGATTTATCATTATAAAGATTACAGTTTATCCGAAGTCATAAGTGATCGACGCCTCCCAACGCTCGCCTAACCCTTCTCAAAAATGATAAACAACTAAAGTTGAAAAAAGCGACAAAGGTTTAGTTGATCAGATCTCTTTTTTATTGTACATTTTAAATATAGCTACATCACAACGGTAAACAGTATAATATCATCATAATTATATAACATTTACATTTCCATAAAAAAATTCAACTTGACTTCAATGTAAAATGAAAGAGATTCTTCACTCTTCGAGATTCATAGTAGCACTTCTCGAGGAGATTGCAGGGTTTCAGAAATGCGTGCATACAAAATTCAACAACAAAGTATAAGTTCTCACTTATATAGGTTGTAAATATACATATGGGACAATCGTATTTGCAAAGGTAATTGAACCGCACATCTGTAGTTGCACATTGCTGCGTTAAGAGCACTTAATATTTTACAATTACTGATATAAAAAATACGTAATATTATTACAATTAAAATAATTATCTATAGTATACTGTTCTAATAAAAATAATAGTAGGGGAACTTTTTTCATTCAACTATTCGCCAAGGTTCATAGTGTACGATAACTGCGGTCCGTCCAGGCCTTGTAGAACTTCCATGAGAAAGCACTAATTCCCATAATGCAGGTGGTAAGGATGATGCCACCTGAAGTAAAAAATTATTTGGTTAAAAGAGCTTTTATTAAAAAAAATGCACCATAATGAAGCATTTTTTCTAATAGCGGCTAGTGATGCAATAAAAATGCAATACTTGCTAATCCATTATAAATAAAGCTTTGGACATGCTAGAAAAATGGCAATTGCGTGTTTTTAATTGTTAATGCGATTTTAGTAAGGGATTCTCACAACGAAGATCTTAGGCCAAGCCTACGGGTGGCTTGTTGTCTCGCAAGTTAGAGCCTGCAGCGCGCATGCGCGATAAGCCCTTGCAAGAATCCGATACCGGAATCGCATTGGTTTCTTGCAACCGTACCAGGGTGAAGTAATAGCTTCTATCACATGGCGATACTGTTTTCAAAGTAGTGTTACCACGCGCTTTATGATCTGGTAATATAAAGATCTGTTTCTCTAAAAATGCATGAGTTCTAGCAAATATTGCACAAACTTCGGACCAACTTTGGACTTTCAAGTTCCGTAATTTAATAGGAAGAGCTGAACTTGTTATTATATTTTTCATTTTTTCTTTATAAAAGAATTCTTGGATAATTCATGGAAACATGCATACTAGGCTGCTCCAAAAAGGCTTAATTTTTTTCTAAAATAGCCCACTTTTCTGAATGAAATATTGTTTTTTTTTTAAATAACCAGTGCAATTGATTATTTCTAATCTCGCACAACACTCAGACTTTTGGAAAATATTCAAGTAATTTATTTCACTAAGCAAATTAATTTTACGAAAGTCAAATTAAAATAATCCAACTGAGGCTATTTAAGTTGAATAAACATGTTATGCGCAAAAACGAGTTGGGTTGGGGGGGGGGTTGGGCGGGCTAAATAGATTTTGTAAATCAGTGTTTCAGCAAGTTTGAGCGCGCCTTGGAATGAAACTTTATCAAAAACACCTCATTTAGATCCCAGTATTTGTATGTATCTTCTTAATCTGAATTTTCTACGTAATGAAATGTGTATATTTAAAGATTAAATTGCTCAAAGCTCTGTAGGCTTTGAAGTACACATTCTCGTCGTAACACTCGTACTACGCGCTCGATTTCTAATACTTCCTCAATCGTAAACGATGAAAAAGTAATAAATTATAACAAATTTGTATCTCTTTTTTGGGTGAACAACTTTTGTCTATCAATTTTTTTTCGTACCTTTTGTTGTTTTTCCACAAATTTTTCATTTTAATTTGTATCGTTATTTATTACGATAAAAACCAGAACAACGCGTTCTATCAAAAAGTGATTCATAACAAATTTGTAGATGTGTTTTGGGTACACAATTTTTGTTTACTATCTTTTTTCGTAGCTTGTCCTATCAAAAATTAATTATCAACAAATTCGTATCTCCTTTTTGTGTATAAAACTTTTCTCTATTTATTATATATTTATTTTTTTCGTAGCTTGAGTTGTTTATCCAAAAATTTATTTTTTTATTTTTAATATTGTTTTTTACAAATAAAACAAAAACTCCGCGCCTTATCAAAAAATTATTATTAATAAATTTTTAGATCTTTTTTATCAGCACAATTTTCGTCTGTTGATCATTTTTCGTATCGTGTATAGTTTGACCACAAAATGAAATTTTTTATTTTTCATTCATGCGCTGTTTGGCTTAAATTTTTCATTTTCGATTGATTTTTAAAATTTTGTAAGTGCTATAACTCTGATAATTTTTTTTTTATCGAAAAAAGTCATAAAGATAAATTGTTCGGCTTTCTAAGTACTACTAATAATAATAATAATAATTCTTTATTGCGTATCAAGTTATATACACTTATCGCAAGGAGAATGTTAAAACTATATGTATAGTTGGAGTAAGCGAGCTTACATAATTATATAATACAATACAATACATTACAGTTATTCATTGATGCAGAATCGTAACTTAAGACAATAGTTATTCGTTGAGACAGAATGATCGAAATTTAAGGCAGTTGGATACATACAGAAATAAAGTATTCATTGTTACTCTATCCATATCCGTGCGTAGTGACAATATTGCCGTTTCTGAATTCAAGTCAAAAAGTTGTGGAGAACCTGATGAATAATGTTTACGGAGATCCTTGTAAATCGGACAAGATAGCAGTATGTGACTCAGAGTTTCGTTTTCCATTTTATTACAAATACTACAGATTTGATTAGGATCGATCCTGTATACATTTTTATTACAGGAAAAAGAGATAATTCTCTTAGTTGAGAGCCTAAGCTGGCAATATAGCCTGATTATCTGAAACGGGTATCTGTATTCTAAGTAAGGCGCGGTTTATCGGCAAGACTCCTGGGTATACGGACTGAAAACGACCTTGTATTCTCAAATTTATTAATGTCATGTAATCTGAGATATTCGTAATAGGTTTGAAGTGCTTCATCTTTTTTTGATATCTATAGATCTGGGTCTGGACTGTTAATGAGGTCTCCCATGTTGATGACGTTCAGCAGCTGCTGTATCTGAGCTGCCCAGTTATATTTTATACTGTCAATCATAGAAGGTAGCAGTTCGACTCGTCTCAAAAAACAGATCCTGGGTAGACGATTTTCATTTATTTGCAGGACTCTCATAATCCAGTCCCAGCCAATGACAGTATCTTGTGTTCTAATTTTACGCAAACTAATTCAAGTCTGAGCCCTGCGTTCTGTAGGCTTCTAGGCAATTGTAAAAGTTTTTTGAAAAAGGACGTTTGAACTTTCTCAATCGAATCCATGTACCTCAATCCCCACAACTGGATAACATAAAAAAAAGTAGACTCCACCAAACTACCGAACAGTTTATTTCTACACGAACATGAATCCGCTTTAGATTTTGATAAGATAGAAAAAACAGTACCTGTAGCTACCTGGGATTTGCCAATGGCTGAAAGAGTTGCGTTATAACCCAGTGCAGACCCGGGTATAGGTATACCGAGGTAGATATAGGACTTGACGACTGGTATTTCTACATTATTGTATACTGTGTTTTTAGGATTGATTTTTTTACATCTACCGCCATCACTAAAAATAACTATATTAGTCTTTCGCGTGTTTATTGTTAAACCGTTTGATGCACAATATTCAGATAGTATATCCAATTTGTTTTTTAAATCTGACTCTGAGTAAGCTAGGATGATTATATCGTCTGCGTAAAGAAGCAATAGAATATCAATATATCCATTTATATTTAACCCATTGACGCCATTGGATCGAAAAAAGTCCTCTATATCTGACATAAATAGTATGAAACTTAAAGGGCTTAGAGAGTCACCCTGTTAAACCCCCTCCGAAACCGGTATTTCCACAGAGTGCTCCCACTTTTTCTTAACTTTTAAAGTTGCTATGTCGTAAAGGTTTTTTATGATTCGAATAATTTTCGGACTGACCCCTAGTCAATATAATTTATTCCATAAAAGTGAGTGAGGTACCGAGTCGAAAGCCCCCGCAAAATCCACAAAAATACCATATACTTTCCTTTTGGGTAGTCTCAATTGGAGGTGTATCGCAGAAAATATATTGAACACGTTATCTATACAGTTTCTGTTCCCTCGGAATCCAGCTTGACATTCTGGTATTCCTCTATATCCCTCGGCCCAGGTTTGAAGCCTGTTGCAAATTACTTGAGTAAATAATTTCGTAAAGGTGTTTATTAACGCTATAGGTCGGTAATTTCGAGGATCAATCTTGTCACTTTTTTTATGTAGCATTGAAATTAAAATTTTAGACCAAGTTGCTGGAATTTTTTCTGTACTAAGGATTTGGTTAAACATGACTTGAACATAAAGTCTCCAATTGTGGGCTAAGGCTTTGATAAATTCATTCGAGATTTGGTCTTCACCAGGTGCCTTGCCAGATTTATATTTATTAATGAACGTAGATAGTTCCAACAAATCAATCTCACGATCCAACCATGGATGCGATACACCGAAAAAAGTTAATCAACATTAATACGTGGTGGATAAACACATTGTAAGAAGTTTTGCCATTGTGGAATTATAATAGAAGACACCTGAAAAACCTTCTTCCTAAATTTGTTTGCCACACTCCACAATTGCTGTGAATTTTTTACTTCTGCCAGTTTGTTGACATTCTCACTATCAAATAATTTAGCTTTCGTTTTCAAGAGGCTCCCATACAGTTTTTTTGATTTTTTGTATGCTGCCTTTCTTTTATCATCAAAGTTCGCGAGTTTACATTTTTTTTAGAAGAGCCTGTAGTTATTTTTTTGCAGCGAAACAATCTCCGTCAAACCGGGGCTTCGAAATAAATTTAACAGCACCTAAACGCACGGTTTTTGTCATTTTACATTCATAAGCCATGTCTCGTATGGCGCTAGGAAGATTATTTATTTTTTCGCTTTTACAAATGTCTTTGTTTTCAACAGTACCTTTTACAGTTAACGTGATTGGAAAATGGTCTGACAGTGATATCAAAGGTAGAACGGATAAATCTATTATGTACTCCAGGCCTGTTATATTACACCACACATGATCAATTACACTACAGCCTTTATTGAGTATATTTTTTTATCCTAAATTTGAACCTACGTATGTAATCTGAGCTGGACGATCTCCACAAGTTCTACCATTCAATAATATAAAGCCGTCACTTTCCATAAACTTAGTACTTTAGTTCTTCGACCGTTGATATTTAAATCTAGAGATTTTCTGGTTGAGAAGAGTCTTCTATTTTGAAATATTTCGGCTGGCAGACTATTTTCCTCTCCTACTCTAGCATTTAAATCTCCTCCAACCAAAAAAATTGCATTTTCATAGCGTACTTGTAGTTCAAATATATCAGTCTGTAACATATCTATGTAGACATCTGTTTCCTAATCAGGTTTTAAATAAATCAACCCTAATATTGTGGTTTGTCTATATATTCCTGTTTTCAAAAATATGCACCATTCAGTTTGAAAAAGAATTTCAAACTTTACTTTACCTTTTTTTGATAAAATAGCTAGGCCTCCACTCGCTCTTCCCTCACTTTTTTCTTTTATTACTTCACCCCAGATACACGGAGAGACTTTTGGTATTAATATTTCTTTTATCGCATATTC
>CAKNXH010052566.1:13317-54532 GCA_932178445.1 Andricus quercusramuli
ACTCAAATTCTATAAAAAAATTTTCTGACAATCCCAGTTTTTTCCAGGTATCTATAGATTTTTTCAAGGTATAATTTTCCTGAATAAGGAGCCACTCAAGTATTAAGTATCGTAATTTTTATAGCAATTGCAATCCTACATCCCTTCAAAGTGTTACATAATGCCTAAAAAAGCCCTATCGTTAAGCATATCTGTGGATGGTTAAATTGTAATTACTTGAGTTTATTAAAAGTTTTATTAGTTTTAGTTTAGTTTTATTGAAATTTTTATATATAAAATCAAATAATGATGTTCCTTAATTTATGAAAGTAACTTTATAGAAGGACAAGAGCTTTCTTAATGGTAAAAGCTTTTAGAAAAATTATAATAACTACTAAAAAAATCCAACTTTTAACGAAAAATGCCTTTGACATATTGGATATTTTTTTAATAATTTTTTCCAAGTTATTTTCATAGTAACTTAAAATTCAAAGCATTGTAAACTTATCACTTACGGGGTGACCGCTGGACCGAAAACCAAGAAATAACCAGGAATTTTTTGAAACCGGGAAATACCGACAAATGACAGTGAATTTATTTTTTCACCGGGAATTTTACAAATTCTTAGAATAACCATTTAGGAAATCACTTGGAATATCACATGATATAATTCAATTTAAAAAAAGTTCGATTTCAACTTTTTTTGAATATTAAGTTCAGTTGTTGTTAACTGTTTCAATTACTGCATCAATCAGTTTATAACGCTTAATTCTAAAATCTTTTACTTCACAATTTTTCCATTTTATGTCTTCATTTTTAAGCGGAAATTTTTCATTGAAAGTATTTAAAAAATCAATTTTGAAGGCTTTAAGAATACAAAATTGAAAGCGTTAGAAATTTAAAATTGTTTATAAAAATATTTTAAGTTCATCAACTGTAAATATAAATAATTTAATGATTTTTTAAATTGAACTGTATAGTTCGAGTGTTAAACATTGTACAATAATTATTTCACAATACGATTCTAAGTCTGTTCGAAATTAAAAAATTTACCAATTTTAACGTTGAAAATTAAACTTCTTTTATACGAAAACCATAACAATTAGACAAATTGAAATGTCTGATTGAAACTTCATAAATTATTTTCAATGTGGAAACTTAAAATTAATATATTCATAATCACACACCTTTATTCAATTTAGAATCCTATCCAGATATTGTCTTAGTCTGAAATATTCAATTTTTAACTCATTCAGTTGGACATTTTTCAATCACAAAAATTGCAAAAGGAGAAATTATAAATGAAATATTCAAAACCAAAGAATTTTGAACTGAATTGTTTGAAACAGGAAGCCTTGAATGGTAAAAATTTAAACTTTTAACGTTAAAATTTTTATTCTAATGTTAAATAACAATTCAAAATTATCAAATTGATACGACCAGAACTTTTTTGGTTAAAAATTTGTATTAAGTGGAAGAATGGGAAGTATTGTATTTTTAACATTTTTATCAAGCTTGAAATGAAGAAATTTTAATGTTTGTTAAATTGGCAGTACATTTTATATTTTTAAGGTTTTTATTGAGTTAGAAGGGACACAATTTTGTAATAAATTGGAAGAGGCGGTTTTTTCTTTTCAAGATTTTTATTGTGTTTGAGGAAAGATTTTTTTTGGATAATTTAACAAATACATTTTTATTGAGTATGAGGGCATGAAATTTGGATTTTCAATTCATTCTGGATTAAAAGAGGGACATTTTGTTATTTTTATGATTCTTAAAGAACTGGGAGGAAATTTGTGTTTTCAAGTTTTTCTAAATAGGAAGAGATACTTTTTGGTTTTGAACGTTTTTATTGAGTGGGGAGAGGGACATGTTTCATTTTTTAACATTTTAATTAATGAGAATCGTAATGGACGATTAGTTTTAATTTAGAGCATTTAAAACGATAGGGTGGATTGATATTTTTTAACCAGAAATCTTTGAACTGTTCAATTTATAAAAGTGTAAAAAATTAAGTTTCGCAGTTTTTTATTGATAATTTCCGAATTAAAATTTGTTTAAGCTTCAATGCATACTACGTTAGTTACAAACATTTTTTTACTACAAACGCGTATAATTGAAACTTTTGGCGGGAAATCACAGGCTACGAGTCGGATGCAGTCGGTCTGCTGGCCTGGTCGTCGCGTACTCGGCTATAGACGGAACAGCTCGGACACTTTCGGGCGTTTTTAGTATAGTCTTTTAGAATTCTCGCAAATCCCGGTTGCAGATATTACTAGCGGCTCTCATTTCAATACGCATTCATATTTGAGAATACTAGAATTTCGTACATTTCTTATAACTTATGTTACCTAAAATATTTACTATTGACAATATTTTTTAGAAAACTTGTTATTGACCATTATCACTTTTTCACACTCACAATTCTCAAACAGTAAATAAGACTTTTTCTAAACGTAAATACTAATTTTTGCTCGCTCAAGTTTATAATAATACATACAGAAATACCACCATCTCTTATTATAGTAGGAATCCTTATAACAGTACCCCGATTATCCCCAAATTCTTACATTTTATTTTAATTATAGGTGCAGTGTCAGTGTGTACTAAATATTTATATCGAAAGTCTCTCCGTGTAACGTCGTAGTCTTTCCATGGCAGAGGTGGTTTCTCAGGTGAATGAATGTGCACGTACGGATTTGGCTAGATCTCGTAGGTTTTTTGCTATTTCTCTCTCTTTCTGTGTGAGATCATCTTCGATGTATATTTGCTTATTTTGCAATTGATGATATTTTCGTTTCATTATGTCTATCTTTGTGTCAAATGAATTTTATTTGACTCTTAGCATGTCCTCTCTCCTTCCGATCTTCCATGATTTTTCAACCAAATTAGAGACGCCAAATTCGTTATTTAGGAAGGTCTGAACCTGTTGCGTAACGTCATCATCGGTTACTTTTAGCCCTTCAATAATTAGATTGCATTTTTTTCGTTCCTTCTCAAGGCGATCCGTAAGAGTGTCCAATCTTTGGACGTATGAGGCGTGTTCCTTCTCCATTTTAGTTATTAGGGAAATGTCAATATCCATTTGCCATTTTTACCTAGATTTTTCTCTAAGGACTCCACTCTATTATTTAGACACGAAGGCGCATTCAACACATCCTCTTCCAGTTGTGACATTTTGGATTCTATATTGTTTTGCATTCTTGTCCACCTCTCATCCTTTTCCAATAAATCATTCCTGATGGCGTTGAATTCAGATCCGTGTGTTGCGTTCTCTGTTTTAAGTCCATCCAACTTGCTTTTAATTAATTCGGTGGCAAGAAAGTTATCATGATCCATTTTTTTGACATCGTCGGATAGTTGATCAAATTTTGTATAAAGATCAAGAATTAACTTCTCCATCTCCAATTCTAGCGCATTTTTAGATCTATTTTCAAGAACGGATTTTGGAATCAAAAGGTCATTATCGGATTGTGGTCAGTCTGTTAATGAACATTCCGAACTTTCAGAGTTGCTTCTTTTAAGGAGGTTTGTTTCTTCTTCTCCCTGCCTTTTCCATTTATTCAGGAAAAAGTCCGAAATAACAGGACCTACAGATCGCGTCCTTTCCCTATCAAGTACATCACTTTTTTCGGGCGGCCTCTTTTCGGTTTTTCAATAGTTGTAGGTGTGCGGAACACAGAAGTGTCTGCTTTGTTTACGTTGTTACGTTGGGTAGGAGACTCAGTCTTAGGAAACGGTAGAATTTTTCACTGTCGAAAAATGAAATATAAATTTCAGATTCGGTTAATTTTTGTACGATTATTTAAAAAAAATTATATTTACGTATGTGTAACATTTAATTCAGTTTTATAAAAAAAAAAGATTAGCCGTGAAAATAAAAGAGCAAATTATAAATTGAAACGAACTCTGGAAATCAAGGCAGGTATCAAAGAAAACGGAATAATTGAAACAAGTTTTAAGAGTGAATTACTTTGTATCAATTACTAGAAAATTTGAAGAGAAAAGAAATTTTAGATTTAAAATTTGAACTGTTGATGAAATTTTGATGATATAATTAAAAATCGAACTGTTTTGCTTCCTCATAGAGGAAGCTTTGTAATGATGACATTTTTCAGAATTTTTAAATTCATTTAATTAATCCCTCCCTAATTTAAAAATGTCTAATACAATGTTCTAAGCAATTGTCCGGATATGTGTGTGTGTGTGTGTGTGTGTGTGTGTGTGTGTGTGTGTGTGTGTGGATGTCACGCTTTTTTGTGAACACGAGAACTAGAAAACGGTTGCAGATAAATTGATGAAATTTGGAGAGCTTATTTTCCTCACTAATATCTTGAAACTGACCGAAGGATTTCTAAAAATAATTATTGCATTTTTTTCTAGCACTCAATAATATTTTAAAAATCGGTTTTTTATAGTAAAACTTTTTTCATTCGCATAATTCAAAGTTGATGCAAGAATATAGAAGATTCCTTGGTTTGGGACGAATCGATTGACCTATAATATTAATACATTTTATTGAAGAGTAGGGAAGTTATGGTAATTTATATATTTTGAAAATCGGTTTCTTATAGTCAAACTTTTTTCATTTGCATAATTCAAAGTTGATGCAAGAATGTAAAAGATTCCTTGGTTCGAAACGAATCGATTGACCTATAATAATAATGCATTTTATCAAAGAGTAGGGAAGTTCTGGTAATTTATATATTTTGAAAATCGGTTTTTTATAGTAAAACTTTTTTCATTAACATAATTTAAAGTTGATGCAAAAACAGAAAAGGTGTGTTGATTCGAGTCGAATCGATTGACCTATAATATTAATAAATGTTATTGAAGAGTAAGGAAGCTATGGTAATGCATAATATTTTAAAATACGGTTTTTTATAGTAAAACTTTTTTCATTAGCATAATTCAAAGTTGATGCAAGAATGTAAAAGATTCCTTGGTTTGGGACGAATCGATTGACCTATAACATCAATACAGTTTATTGAAGAGTAGGGAAGTTATGGTAATTTATATATTTTAAAAATCGGTTTTTTATAGTAAAACTTTTTTCACTAGCACAATTCAGAGTTGATGCAAGAATATAAAAGATTCCTTGGTTCGAAACGAATCGATTGTCCAATAATATCATTGCATTTTATCAAATTGTAGGGAAGTTATGGTAATTTACATATTTTGAAAATCGGGTTTTTATAGTAAAACTTTTTTTATTAGCATAATTCAGAGTTGATGCAAAAATATAAAAGATTCCTTGGTTCGAAACGAATCGATTGACCTATAAGAATAACGAATTTTATTCGAGAGTAGGGAAGTTATGGTTATTTATATATTTTGAAAATCGTTTTTTTATAGTAAAACTTTTTTCATTAACATAATTCAAAGTTGATGCAAGAACAGAGAAGATGTGTTGATTCGAGACGAATCGATTGACCTATAATATTAATACATTTAATTGAAGAGTATGGAAATTGTGAAATTGCATAATATTTGAAAACACGGTTTTTCATAGTAAAACTTTTTTCAGTAACATAATTCAAAATTGATGCAAGAATAGAAAAAATCTCTTGATTCGAGTCAAATCGATTGATCTATAATAATAATAATACACTTTATTGAAGATTAGGGAAGTTCTGCTCATTTATAATATCTGAATCATCAGTTTCAAACAGAAAAACTTTTTTCATCGACATAATTTAAAGTTGATGCATGAATAGAAAACACTTTTTGATCATAAATTTTCAAATAGAGTAATATTATGACAATTTTTGTGAAGAAATCATAAAGCTGGGAAAGGGATAGGGTGCGTCAGAACTTTTCCTTTCCCTTTTCCAGCTCAAAAAATTATTATTTTGAACGCAAGATTTAATTTGTCTGATTTGTCTTTGTATTTAAAACATTTTTTGTATTATTTTGTAATTTTTCATTTTTGGTAAATTTCTATTTTTAAATTGAGCAAAATGAAGACTTTGGTTTGTCTATTATTGAAAAAAATAACTAATGCTTCCTCTATGAGGAAGCAAATACATTTGCTAACGGGAAGCAAAGTGCTCGTGAAATGAGCACCATATAATTATAAATACAAACAAAGTGAAAACACTCGAGATCGAATTCACAGCTAGTTTCTTATATGTGTGTGTGGAGGGGTGGGGGGGGGGGGGGTCGTACTCTCTTCACGGTGATCGTCCGGGGTCTTTAGGTTTATCTTGACTGACGAAAAATTCTGAGTAGGCTATTCTATTGTTGTTGACCCGTAGAATCCGAAAATTAAAGTCCGAAAATCGTTGCTGCTCCCCTTTTCAAGATACAGTCAAAAAATGTAATTTGTTTATTAAAAATGATGCATTAAAATGGGAAAATAATCTTTACTATTATATATAATATATAATAATCTTTACTATATAATCTTTGGCGATACCACGCTGAAAACACCAGTTCCCGTTAGATCACTGAAGTTAAGCAGTGTGCGCGCGGTTAGTACTTGGATGGGTGACCGTTTGGGGAATACTGCGTGTTGTTGACCCGTCGTGGGTGTGGTGGACCCACACTGGTAGTATTTATCCACCTAGAAACACTGCCCGAATCGGGTAGTGAGGCAATGAACTTTCGAGTTCGAAATGCTAATAAATTTTTTTTTTTTTTTTTTTTATATAATCTTTACTATTTGTGACAGAATTACATAGTATAGTTTACTTTCCCATTTTAGAGCATCACTTTTAATGAAAAATTACATTTTTCGACTATATATTAGAAAGAGGAGCAGTTACAATTTTGTGACCTTCATTTTCGGATTCTACGGATCAAAAACCATAGAATAGCCTACTCAGAATTTTTCCTCAGTCAAGACAAACCTAAAGACCTCAGACGATCACCGTATCTTAATTGAAAATGTAATTAGGATAAAACACTTTGTTATTTAATCCTTTCGTCTTCCCCTACGTTTATTCTTATGGAATATAATAAATACGGACATTTTAAAGAGACAGGCATTTGAGATTAAAAGTGAAGAATTTCAGTGTTTCAAACGACCACCCCCACCTGAATAGGCAACAGGCTAGCTCTCAAATTTCAGTGTAGGAGACTCAGTTCAGGAAACGGTTGCATTTTTTTTTTCACTGTCGAAAAATGAAATACAAATTTCGTATACGTACAATTCGCTCGCAAGTTTGAGCGCGCCTAGGGCGCGCACCTGTTGGATCTCGCGCTTCGCGCTCAATAATGCGCTACGCGCTCGGACACATTTACCTGACGCTTTGAGCGCGATTCCTATCGGTTTTCGCACTTCGTGTGCTCACTATTTCGCGCTTCGCGGGCTAATGCTCTCTTAGTTAGCTTCATCGTTATGACCTGCTTTTGGTTTAATTATGTACGTTTTACATAGAAAAAGGGACTAATTTACTTAATGCTGCGGCTGAACCTAAGCTAACGGAACGTCAGGAACTGTATGCGTCACTCAATGTACTGCTTTTCATTAAATCGTATGGCACCCTTTCCAATGCTGTGGCGACAGGTGTGCGACAAGTTTGAGACAAACACCCCGGACGTCACGACTGCTTCTAGTAGCAGTCTAGACGCACAGCCGCCACGGTTGTCTAGTTTATCGAACAAGAGTTTCGTGGAAAATTTGATTTTGTAATCAAAATTATGGACGTTTCGAAGTTAATAGAATTATTGCGGCAGCATCCCTGCATATTTGATGCAAAACACAAATTTTACAAGGACCTTAATGTCAGAGATAAGGTGGGGCCGTTTTTGTGGTTGAAAATTATTTTTTTCATTTGAAAACTCAACTGTTTTATTTTTGATAGAAAATAAATTTTCTTCAGTTGAAAATTAAATTCTTTAGTTAAAAATTCATGTATTTTTTGGAAATTAATCCTCTTGGTTCAAAATTCAACTATTTGGTCGAAAATTCCTTCCTTTTGGTATAAATTTAATCTTTTTGGTTAAAAATGCAACTGTTTGGCTGAAAACCAATATGCTTCAATTGAAGATTCAAATGTTTTGTTGCACATTTGACTATTTTCATTGAATATTTTTTTATTGAAATATCAACTATCATATTTTTAATGAAAAATTAATTTTTTTGGTTGAAAATAAATCTTCTCAATCAAAAATTCAACTGTTTACTGAAAATTTACGTATTTTGTCGAAAAATAATTCTTTTGGTAGACAGTACATTTTTTAGAGAAAAATCCAACTGTTTAGTTGTAAATTAAGATGTGCAAGTTGAGGATTCAAGTATTTGGTTGAAAATTGGTATTTCTTGGTTGGAATATTAAAAATTAAATTGTTGTTTGAAAATTCATTTTTGGTAGAATAATAAACTGTATGGTTAAAAGTTAATGTATTTTGTTGAGAATTCGTGTTTTTCATTGAAAATTGCACTAATAAATTGATACAAAATTGATCCAAATAGACGATTTTCCAATCTAATAGTTGTATTATCGACGAAAAAAAAAATTTTTAACCAGTTTTATTTTTAGCAAAAGAAGATGAAATATTTCACAAAATAGTGAATTTTCTACAAAACAGTTTACTTTGTTAACCATAAAATATAAATTTTTAACGAACAGTGATGTGTGAATAAATATAATTGAAAATAATAAAGTTCGTATGATAATATTTGCGATCAGGCTACGAAATAATTATTGTTTATTAATTTAAATATTCAAAACACTAGGCTCAATTATCATTTACGTAATCAATGAATAATTAAAATAAATGAAATAAATAATTTATGTTAAATTTTGATTTTCTGGACAATTATAAATATAATACATAGCATTATACATGTTATAATTATTATAAATTTGATATAAATTTATTATAACTTTACTATAAGATTCATTCCGAACTGCATCTCTTAATAAAAGTAATAATAGATCTTCCTCCTCGTCAAGGAAATTTAATAATAATTGTTGTCTTTCTGCCATGGCTTACAACAACCTACTGCCGCAGATGATAAAACTACACTGATATAGTGGGTGCAGTCGTCGCATTCGAAATCGAACATGCGGCTTTGACCACAAGGCCGGATTTGCAGGTATCCCGCCGTGCGGCCAGCTTGGGTTCAGCCACAGTATTCGAACTCCACCTTAAGGAACACATTTTCATCAAGACACTCGCACTTGGCGCTTGATATTCAGTTTAATAATCATGTAAACCTTCGCGCTCCACGCTCGTTTCTGTTCATCGTATAATAGAAACTCAAAAGTTTGAGCACGCTGACGGCGCGCGATTTGGTTGTCGCGCTTCGCAACGACAATATGTTATGTTCTATGTTCTTCAGATAAAAATGACTAAATTTGTATTTGCTTTGAAATGAAGAAGGAAATCCCTTCACTTCAGCGTACATTTCCGTATCCTTCTAATAAATCATACAATAAGAAATATTTCTTCCAACTATCTGAAAAAGGGGCGAAAAAAGTATCCAAGTTGTTTTTGGAACATATATATGATACATTTTTAAATGATTATTGAAAAATGGACATGTGACAGCCATTTTCCCTTTCGGGGTAGGCGTGATTCGCTCGGTTGGAAAATAGTAATGTGGGGAAGGTGGTATATATTTTTTAGATTGATCTAGAATTTTCGTGTTAGTTATTTAAATAACACGTTCGTCCCGCAACACTGCTCCGACCCAGGTGGCTGATCAATCTCTCTAGTGATCACCCCAAGTGAAGAGCCTCACAAAATTGTTATGTGTACGGTCCCCCACTTGGGCCTATTAGTATCCAAGGTCTTTTGGTTCAGGCGTCATACTCTCTACTCACATTCTTTTTATAAACTATTTGTCGCCACACTTTTCTATCCTGGCATACTTCTCTACCTTCCTTCACGTCCATGCATTTTGTCATGCAAGCTCTCGTGTTTCTACGGCTTCTTATGTCTCTTTGGATTAATGTCTCATTCACAGATTCTAACCATTCTGTTGGCGGTCTACATCTGGACATTCTGCCATTTACTTCACCTTTATTCACTTGTTTGGTTAGTCGCTCATCTTTCATTCTTTCAAGATGTCCGAACCATCTCAACTGATTTCTTTCCCATATGTCGACTAGTCTCTCTCCTGTACCACATTCTTTGAGATTTGTCTCGTTTCGAACTTTGTCCATCAGTGTTTTCCCGCAAATTTGGCGCAGAGGTACCATGCCAATCACGTTAATTTTACTCTAATCCTTTTCTTAACAGGTCCATGTCTCGCTACCGTATAGCACAGTCAGTACAAATATAGAATTATGTATCGCCATTTTAGCTTTTTTTGATATATTTTTACTTCCGAGAATGGACCCTGCTCTACTGATAACCTTCTGACCCTCGTTTATGCGCCTATCTATCTCCCCATCTATCTTCCCGTCACTAGTGAATAGGCTACCTAGATATATATATATATATATATATATACTTATCAACTTGTTCTAATTTATCATCACTTAGGACAATGTTGCAAATTGTTTTATCACCTTTTCCTTCAAAGATTATGATTTTTGTTTTATTCACGTTAATTTTCGCACTGTTAACAATGATATCCCGTAGCATAGTCCATGCGCACTCTATATCTTTATTGCTTATAAGCGCTTCTCAAGTTGCCCTATCTATGCGTTCGTTTAACTTATTCTAAAAACCTATCCGCACTTCTGGTTTCTGTAAATTTTCAATCTTATATCGCGTTTGTTTGATTCTCTTTCTTCTCCATCACCGCCCTAAGCTTATTTTGGAGACTAGAAGGTAATTATCAGTATTGCATTCAGAGCTTCTCATGTCTCTTGTATCTTTGACTAGTTCTCTTAGTCTTTCATCCACAATAACGAAGTCAATTATACTGTGGCTATTTTCTTTACGCCAGGTGTACATGTGGATCATTCTATGTATAAACCAAGTATTTGTAATAAATAGACCCTTTTCTAAGCATAAGCTAACTAATTTCTCCCCGTTACAATTTTTTTATGTTGGATCCCCAGAATTACTTAGCACCCTTTCTGTATCTGTACCCTGACGTTGGACGCTGACCCATCCGTTCCTATCTCCTAGCAGAATGATTATTTCTCCATGATCGCAAGTACTTATTGTATCATTTAAAGTGTCACGGAAGGCGTCTTTAACATCTCTCTGATCACTATCCACTGGGGCGTAGCACGCTATGATAAACAATCTTCTGATTCCTACCTTCGTTCTAACCCACGGCAATCTGGGCGATACATCCTTGATCTTTGAGATGTTGTCTTGCTTCTTCATTCATAATCTAACCGACCTCTTGACTAAAATGTGATTCACTATCTACTTCTGACCATATGTCAAAACCGCCTTTCAAAACCCCATTTTCTATGTTTCTACTCTCGCAACCCTTTTTTTTCGTCTCAGGTACACATAAAATATCTAGTTTTCTTACGTGCATAGTTTCTCGTAGTTCTCTTACCTCAAGATTACGAGTGGGGGGCGCGGCCCAAGGAATGGAAACCGAGAGTCAGAATTGGTTTTAGGAGACTCAAAGAGTATACCAAAGGACAATCGAATCGATTAATTCATTCGAAAGTTATCGTGTTCACAGACAGACAGACATACATACAGGCAGACAGACACATTCGTAAAAACCTGTTTTTTGGGTTCAGGGGGTCTCAAAACGTGGGCATTTGACAAAAACCGGTGGGGTCAAATTTTACACAAATCTACTACCTTCTCTAGATGAGAATGTAAAAATACAAATTTTCAAGTACCATGAGCATTAATGTTGTTTATTTTATTGTTTGAATCGTTAGATACAGTATTGAGAACATAAAAACAATGAAATATTGTGAAGAAACACACACAAGATAAAAAAGAAATGAAATAGGCGAAGTGTTGATGAGAATGTGCCCACTTATCGGGCTGATTTTTTCGCTGTTGATGTTATTTTTTATGAATAATACAAAAACTATACAACCGATAGAAAAGTGACCCATAACAAAGGACCCCGCACCAAATGTACAGAAAAAAGCCTTATGATAAAAAATTCTAAAAAAAATTTTTTTCTTGTATTTTCGAACCTGCAAACTAAAAATTCGAAAGAAAAATTCCAGAAAGATGTACAGTTTTTTGACAAACACTTGTTCAAAGTTTCGATTTTTACATGTATTTTAATGGAAAAATGCTTATTTTAGCAAAATGTTTTTTTTACTCCAAAACGCTATGATAGATTTGACTAAAACTTTTATATTTTGACGATCAGGCGTACCGAATCAAAAGATTCATACCCACGAACTAGAAAGATTAACGATTCTTTGGGTATACAGCATGTTTTGGGGGTGGTTTTGTACCCTAAACGTCCAAGTAACACATGTAAATCATCATTTCTTAGTAACTAAAATCAATAGAGATTTTTATTCAACTGCTACGGTATGAAACGACTTTCCAATAAGTGGAGTAAGCGTACATAGCAAGAATATGTTTTGACCTAATTTTAGGGGATGTTTTACCATCCCTTAAACAATGATTCTGAAGTTCCTAACACATTAATCAATAACGAAAAATAATTTTATTTTTAAATGCATGAAAGCTGCTATTTTATGACAGAAAATAGTCGCGTACAACCCTAAAAACTTCTTAAAGCACTTTCAACCCCTCATTAAATATAAAACTCACCAAAGCTACCCCTAAATATTTGTTAAATTCAACAAAACCAATTTAATTAAAAAATCCGCCCAGTTTTTGCTGATAATAATTTCAATTGATGCCAAAGGGGCACCCATAATGTCTCAACCCTTCAGCACATGTAGAACTCACCCCAGCCACCCCCGAATATTTTAAAAGTTCAATAAAATCACCATAATTTCAAAGTACATGTTCTGAGGTTTTGAAACATTTTTTTGCCCATTTGGCTTCAACTGAAAACATTTTCGGAAAAATCCTGGTGTACTTTGAAATTAGGGTGATTGTATTGAATTTTAAAAATATTTAGGGGTTGCTGGGGTGAGTTCTGTATGTGCTGAGGTATTGAGATACTTTTTTGTCCCTTTGGCATCAACTGAAAACATTATCAGAAAAACATGGCGTACTTTTGAATCAGGGTGATTTTATTGAACTTTTAAAATGTTCGGGGGTGGCTGGGGTGAGTTCTACATTTGCTGAAGGGTTAAGGCTTCATGTGTGCCCCTTAGGCATCAATTGAAATTATTATCAGCAAAAGCTGGGCGGATTTTTGAATTAGGTTGGCTTTGTTGAATTTTGAAAATATTTAGGCTTGGATGAGTTCCAAATGTACTGAGGTGTTGAGACTTTTTGTGTGAACCGTTCGCATCAATTGAAAAAATTATTACCAAAATCCTGGCTTATTTTGGAACTGGGCTGTTTATATTGAATTTTAAAAATATTCAGCGGCGACTGGGGTGACTTCTAAATGTGCTGAGGGGTTGCGACATTTTTTTGCCCCTTTGGCATCAACTAAAAACATTGTTAGAAAAAACCTGGCGTACTTTGGGATTAGGGTGATTTTATTGATCTTTTAAAATATTTGGGGGTGGTTGGGGTGATTTCTACATGCACTGAGGTGTTCAGACTTTATGTTTGCCCCTTCGGCATCAATTGAAATTATAATCAGCAAAAACTGGGCGGATTTTTGAATTAGGTTGGTTTTGTTGAATTTAAAAAATATTTAGGGGTAGCTTGGGTGAGTTTAATATCTGATGAGGGGTTGAAAGTGCTTTAAGAAGTTTTTAGGGTTGTACGCAACTATTTTCTGTCATAAAATAGCAGCTTTCATGCATTTAAAAATAACATTATTTTTCGTTATTGATTAGTGCGTTAGGAACTTCATCAGACTTATTGTTTAAGGGATGGTAAAACATCCCCTAAAATTAGGTCAAAACATATTCTTGCTATGTACGCTCAATCCACTTATTTAAAAGTCGTTTCATACCGTAGCAGTTCGATAAAAATCTCTATTGATTTTAGTTACTAAGAAATGATGATTTACATATGTTACTTGGATGTTTAGGGTACAAAAACACTCCCAAAAACATGCTGTATATCAAAAGAATCGTTAATCTTTCTAGTTCGTGGGTATAAATCTTTTGATTCGGTACGCCTGATCGTCAAAATATAAAAGTTTTAGTCAAATCTATCATAGCGTTTTTGAGGAAAAAAAACATTTTGCTAAAATAAGCATTTTTCCATTAAAATACATGTAAAAATCGAAACTTTGGACTAGTGTTTGTCTAAAAACTGTCCATCTTTCTGACAATTCTTTTTAAAATTTTTAGTTTGCAGGTTCGAAAATACAAGAAAAATTTTTTTTTAGAATTTTTTATCATAAGGCTTTGTTCTGTACATTTGGTGCGGGGTCCTTTGTAGATATTATTTGAGTGCACAATTTTAGTCCAGTCATCATTGGTCGTATCTTGCATAGTTTGGCCGTAAAATTGAATTTTCGGATTTTTAATTATTTTTTGTGCAATAAAATGTGAATTTTTGATTTTTCAAGAAAATTCAACAAGTCGTTATGATAATCTTGCAGGGCGTGCAAAAAGAAACATTTTTCTTTTTTTTTTTACTTTTTTTCGTATCGTGCGTTGTTTGGCTGAAAATGTTATTTTTCGTTTCTTTTTTTAGATTTTGAAAATGCTGTAACTCTGAAAATTTTCATTTCATCGAAAAATGTCATTAGAATAAATTGTTTGAATTTTCGATGACTATAAGCGACCGTACATATAATTTCCAAATTTTGAAAAAATGGTCTAAAAAATTTTCAAAAGGCTCTCACTTTTTGAATTTTTGCCCAAAATGGCTGACTAACGAACTTGACCTTTAGTTTCTGAGACTCAAAGAGTATACCAAAGGACAATCGAATCGATAAATTCTTTCGAAAGTTATCGTGTTCACAGACAGACAGACATACAGACATTTGACAAAAACCGGGGGGGGGGGGGGGGGGTCAAATTTTAAACAAATCTAATACCTTCTCTAGATGAGAATGTAGAAATTAGCCGTGAAAATAAAAGAGCAACTCATAAATTGAAATAACATTGGAAATCAAGACCGGTTTCAAAGAAGACGGAATAATTGAAACAACTCATTCCGAGAGAATTACTTTGTATCAATTACAGAAAAAATTTGAGGAGAAAATAAATTTTAGATTTAAAACTTCAACTGTTGAAATTTTGATGATATCATTTAGAATCTTCTGAGATTGAAAGTAAAGAATTTATGTGCTTCAAACGACCACCCCCACTTGAATAGCCAACAGACGAGCTCTCAAATTTCAGTGTAGTACACTCAGTCTTAAGAAACCTACAATTTAATTCATTTTTATAAAAAAAAGGATTAGCCGTAACATTGAAAGAGCCACTTATAAATTGAAAAGAACTCTGGTAATCAAGGCCAGTATAAAAGAAAAAAGAATAATTAAAACAACTCTTTCAGAGATAAGTACTTTGTCAGGGTGGCCACAAGATTGAATTTTTCAATTTCCCTGACATTTCCCTGACATTCAGACAGATTTCCCTGACAGGAAATTATTATAAAAGCGATTAAGGTTTCAATAATGTGCCAAGACAAAAAGTGAAACAAGTCATAAAAATGCGCTTCACATATTAGTATGGATTAATTAAATCGAGGACATGTCTCCAAACTATCAATAAATAAATAACTACAAATTAAAAACTAAGAATTAAACTTTATTTTTACAAAGAAACGGTCATCACATTCTTTAGTACAGTGAATAAAAATATATTACAAGAAATATTGAAAATTAGCAACAATAAAAAGCGAAAAGAAGCCTAATGATAGGCAATTAAATGACAACAGAACCACACAAAGCCTCTAGCTGTTGATCAATGTTTGCTACCTCTTTCTGATTATCAGTCAAAATCTTCATTTTTTTTCTCCTTAGGCTTTCAATTTCTTCAACCAGTCTTCTCTTTTTAACATGTTCATTTCCTTTTAAAATCTTCTCCACTTTTTTCTTTTGCAAAGACTCTTCATAAAGAGTTCTTGAATTGCGGACCTTTAGGATCATTGATTTGGGTATCTCTTCCATTTTAAGTAAACCACCTAAGACTTGAAGTCCATCATAAACCTGTCTCTGGGCAATAAGACTCATTTTTTTGATTTTAGACAAAGATTTCTTTATTAATAGAAAATCCTCGCTCCACAAATGCGTTGCCTTGACTGAGTACGAAAACTTTCTTCAGAAAGTTCCAGAGTGAATCTGACCCCTTGTGTGCTGCAATTAGAGATCTCCAAAAGTGGTCCAACCGCTCGTTTTCCTTATCATAGGCCTTACAGGATAATATCACATCAGGTTTAGAAAATAAATTCTTAAATTCCTTTAAAACTAAATCACATTGGCTTCCTGAGAGTCACTGTTTCTCCTGAAATATTTCCAAAGCTTTTTCTCAACGAGATAAACATGTATTCTTCTGATCATCTAACAAAGATGGATCACAAAACGTTATGCCTTTGCACAATTTGTACTTCAAAGGAGATTTTTCAATTAATTTAAGACAAATTTGTTTCACGATTTTCACGCAGTCTGTCTTAAACTGGAGAATTTCTTTATCAGTAACCTTGACTTTACGTAACTCAGTTTTTACTGAAAAACTCAAAGGAAATTCCTTAGCAAGAATAAGATTCTTACTGTCTTTTAAATCTATTTTGAACACAGAGGTCTCTTTGGTCATAATTTCTTTCTTTACAATCATGCTTAACAAAATCACTATTATAGAGTTTAGTTCCGTATACAAGAATGGAGCCATAGGGGCGTCACTTTGAAATCTTTTCAGAAATGGTTCAATTTCTTCAGCAATAAAGCTAAAAAAAGGCAATTTACGGGGCATAAGTTTATCTTTTTGTGCCTCTTTTACAACACCATAGCTATAACTCTTTATCCCTGCATGACTATTATCACTCTCAATGCCTGTTTTAAACTTGCTTAAGTTTGGAAGCAACTCTTTTGCTCTTTTAGCAAAAGAGGAATTGTTTAGCCAACGAATAGAACAGAATTTAAGAGGCAATAGACTAGATCCTGAGTAACTAATGAGATCACTCTTACGTGAAGGAATATCCTTAAATAGGTTATACACAGCCCTCAGAAAATATATAACATGCCAGTCTGTAGTCTTATCATTGAATCATGTTTTGAATGCATTGTTTCCTACATGCAAACCACAAGTTCCCATGAACACAAACATAGAGACCTGAAGTATCTTTCGTAACATGAAAGGCTTAAGCGATTCAAGGAAAGCTTTCAGCAAATCATTCGCAGTAGCGTGTCCTAAGAATGCAGAGGTGAAGTATCTACTAGTAACTTGGTCATTTGATTTGTCCCAATATCTTAAACAAATGTCCATTTGCTGCTGCTGTGAAAACTTATTTAGGCTCTCATCGAAAAAAACAACAAAACAATCAGTGCCATTAACGTCTTTCACTACCAAGTCATGGAAATATGGCGCCAAACCATGCACAATATTGTAAGACATTTTAGTTTTACCCAATTCCATGCGTGAAGCAATGACACTGTCGGGGAACATTTTCGGAAACATTTTATAAGCAATTCCGGCGCTCCTTAAACTTATGTGATTTTGTACTGGAAACAAGGACCACCATATATCTGCTTTAGATACATCTTCTCGAGTTAGGTACTGTTGCAAACCATGGAGCTCCAGGGAAGGAGGACGATGAACAGATGATACCTCAGCTGCATCTCCGCAAACATCGTTTGCCGTGGTAGATTTTTCGGCTATAGTAACGGGATCGGGTTCATTTGAACATGCAGCTGAACTCTCTCCTTCGATCTGAAGCAAGAAAATTTAAGTTATTCGTAGATCGACGTGGCAAAGCGAATAGAGTTTTATTATTACAGGGATGACAGCGCATAGGGAGCTCAAAAAAGGGGAAACAGGGTGGTTTTCTCACGGAAAAGGGGAAAATAGCGGAAAGATGAAACATTTATTTTCAGATGTCGAAAAGAACAAACAATCATTTTGTAAGACACGTTACATTTTTACTGATTTTTCAATGATTTCTGCCATTAAAGATTTATTTTTAAAAATTGGATGTACTTAGAACGTTGGAAATCTATCCAGAGTCATATAAAAAAGTCATAGAAAAAATAAAAATAGTTAAATACAAACTTTTGATATGTTTAACATCCTTCTTATGAATATTTCTCTCAAAGATTTGTCATTTCATCCTTACTATAACTTTTTTTTATTTTCAGGAAAAATCCGAATCATTTTAAAAAACACTTAGAATGCGTCGAATTTTTGACACTATCCAAAATTTGATTAAAATTTGACGATTAAAAAAAATTAGAAACTTTTTAAGAAGTTTGAAAGGTTTCAAGAGAATACAAAAATAGTCTTTGAGATTTCTGGGAAAATATAAATAAATTTTCAACTTTTATGATAAATTTTAAGAGAAAATTGAAAAAGATTTCAAAACGTTTCCAATAATATCCTAAGGTTTCGGAAAAGAAAATAGAAGATGAAAAAAAAATTCAAGTTGGAGTACGTTCATAAAGGGCCTAAAATAAAATTAAGCAAAATTCAAATCACGAAAAAAAATATATTTTTATGGTTTAAAAGTTTTGAACAGATGTTATAACTCTTAGAGATTGCAAAAAGTGTTTAACAAATGTAGATTATTAAAGATTTTGAAAAAAAAGCATTTCAAGAATTTTGATAGGTTTCAAAAGAACAAAAAAATATGTTAAGATACCTAAAAAAATCTCAAATGACTTTTTTTTGTTTTGAAAAATAAATTTCAAGAGAAAATTGAAAAAGATATCAAAACATTTTGAATGATTTCCTAAATTTTCAAAAAAGAATAGATATAGAAGATTAATTTTTTTTTTTTGAAGTTCGTATATGTTTAAAACAAATTTAAGATTTTTAAAGATTTCGAAAAAAATATTTAGAAAAGTTTCAAGCGAACGAAATTTGTTTCTAAAAATTCCTACATTTTTTTATTTTGTAAAAATAATTCTGAGAGAATATTTTTCAAAATATTTCAAAACTTTTCCAATGATTTGCTCAAATTTCGGAAAGGAGCGTGGAACATTTTTAATTTTGAAAGATTTTTTTTTTTTATTTCAGGAAAAACTCGAATCATTTTAAAAGATACTTAATAGGTGTAGAAGGTTTAAAAAATATTCCAGAATAATTAAAAATTGAGAGATTTCAAAAAATTCTAAACAAAATGTAGATTCTTAAAAACATCGAAAAAAATATTGGAACTTTTTAAGAATTTTGAAATATTTCAAGAGAATAAAAAAATTGTCTTAAGATTTCTGGGAAAATATGAAATGATTTTCTATTCTGAAAATAAATTTTAAGAGAAGATTAAAGAAGAATTCGAAACATTTAAAATTATTTCCTACAATTTCAAAAATGAATATAGGAGATTAAAAAAAAAAAGAATTTTAAAGTTGGTGTAAGTTTAAAACAAAGTGTTCATTTTTGAAGAATTCGTAAAAAAATGTAGAAGCCATTTAAGAAATTTTAAAGATTTAAAGAGAATGAAGACATTTTTTGAAGATTCCTAGGAAAATTTAAAAATTATTTTTTTTTGTAAAATTAATTATAAGAAAATATATTTTTTTTTCAAGATTTAAAAACATTTGAAATGTTTTCTTAAAATTTCGTCGAGAAGTGAAGAAGATTTTAGGCCCATTTTCTTAATTCAGAAGTTTTTTCTTTAAATAATAGAAAGAATTCGAATTATTTTTTAAAATGTTCCGAAGGTTTAGAAGCTTATGCAGGATTCCAAAAAAATTAGGAAAAATTCGAATCTTAAAAAAATATTTTTATGGTTTAGAAGTTTTGAAAAGATTTCAGAATAATTTACAACTTTTAAAGATTGCAAAACAAAAATTTTAATCTTGTTTCTTGAAGATTAACAAAAAGAAGCTTTTCAAGAATTTTGAAAGTATCGAGAGAATAAAAAATTGTTCTTAAGATTCTTAGGAAAATGTTTAACAATTTTTTATTTTCAAAAATAAGTTTTGATGAAGAAAAAATGAGGTATTTAACTTTGTACATTCCAACTAGAATTGTTATAATCTTCTAATACTTATTTAAAAAGTTCAACTTGCTTTAAAATGTTTCATCTTTAAATTTTTTTAAAGAGTATTATTTATTTTTAATGGTCAGCACTTGAAACGTGTACCTTATTTATTCATAAATAATTAATTTAAGTGCTACAATTGCTTTAATTATTATTTAATAATGGTTAAAATGTTAAATATCGTATATTTAAAGAGAAAAGGGGAAAAAGGGGAAGTTTTTTGAGAATAGGGGAAAAAGGGGGAATTTCAAGAAAAAAGGGGAAACTAAGAAAAAAAAGGGAAAACTGTGCACCCTGTTACTATGAGTTAGAACTTACCGTTATTTTCGAGGATCCTGACTTCACACATGTGAACAGGTCGACGCCGAAAGATGAGTTTCTATCAGAGATCTTCTTCTTATGCTCTTTCTCTGTTACATGGCTCATTAGCGCCCTCCTCCCCATGTTGCTCAAATGTATGACCTTGTTTTTGCAAAGCAGGCATATTGCACTAGTTCGGTCCGTTTGGTGCTTCGCGATGACATTCTTAAAAATCGTTTCATGCAGACAAACCTCCTGGAAATACGTTTGTCTAAATGACATCTCTGAAAAGTAGAATGCATAATTAACACAGGGTTCACAGCGCAAAAGGAGCTCAAAAAAGGGGAAATAGGGTAATTTTCTCACGGAAAAGGGGAAAAATAGGGGAAAGTTTAAACATGTACTTTTACGTGTCGAAAAGAAAAAACAATCCTTTTATAACAAATGTTGTGTTTTTAAAATTTTTTTTAATGATTTCTGCCATTAAAGAATTATTTTTTAAAATTGGATACTTTCAATGCTTAGGGATAACAATTCGTGGGTCGACATCCAAAATAAGTGAGGAAACAAATTCTTAATCAGTAAATATCTTCTGTTCTCTTTTTGAAATTTACAATTAAAATGGTAATAAATAAAAGAAAATTTTGCCTTATTAAAATTTTTTTCTAAATGTATTAAAACACGTTCTTTGGATTTATTCCAACCTTATATTTCTTTAGCTCGAACCATAGAAACATGTTATTATTTTTTATTCTTGGGAAATATTGTTTTTCGTGGTGTTTATAACGTTCCAAAATCGCAAAAAAATATATGAAATCCCAAAAAGCCTAACTCACGACAAAATTTTTTTCCAAAAAACCAAAATAAAAAAATGTTTCTTTGGTTCAAGTTAAATAAATTTCAGGTCCGATATATTCAACTTTTTTTTAAATGTGTGCATATGACTCAATCCAAAAAAAAACATGGTTTTGCACATTTTCAAAGGAAAAACTGTATCTGAGCAAGAAATTTATTTCTAAATTTCGCAATTTAAAATTTTCAACAAATGAGATCATTTTTGATCAAAATAGTTCAATTGTTGTATTAAGAACATCAGTTTTTAAACAAAAATCGAATAGTTACATTTTCGTTTCAAAAAATTAATTTTCAATTGAGAAAAACTGAATTTTCGCCCAAATTGTTGACTGTTGAAGCTTGAAAGAAGAATTATCTACAATGCAGTTGATTTTTCAACACAAAAATATGAATTTTCAATTGAAAAGTTAATTTTCAACCAAAAATCAAAATTTTTAGTTAAAAAGCCTAGTTTTTAACAAACAAAAAAAAACTTCAACTGGAATGATGAATGTTTAACAAAGTAGTTCAAAATTCGACCAATTAGTTGAATTCTCTACCAAACTATTGAATTTTCCAGAGAAAATTCATATTTTCTACAAAACAGTTGAATCATTAATCCGGAAACACGAATTTTCAACAAGAGTTCAGTTTTCAAACCAAAAATGATTTTTTAGTCAATAAAGAAAAAAAATTCAAGAGAAAAAAGATCAACTTTGAACCGAAAATGTAATTGCTACATTTTCATTTGAAGAAACTGATTCGCAAATTAAAAAACCAATTTTCTACCAAATTATTGAATTTTTGAGCCAATCAAAAATTGCAATTTTCAGTTCGAAAAAATTAATTTTCAACAAAGCAGTTTGATTTTCAACCAGAAAGACAGCTTTTTAACAAAATAAATATATTTTTAACCAAATACTTAAATTTTTAACCAACTTTCCGCCAGAAAATATAAATTTTGAACGAAATTTTAACTAGCAACAAAATATTTGAATTTCCGAATATATTCCATTTTTTAATTAAGTATTTAACTTTATACATTTCAACTAAAATGTGTTACTCTTCTAATACTTGATTGACAAGTACTGGATATTTTTTGAATGTTCCAATTTTATATTAGATAATAACTTCTGTCTCCAGTTTTCACATTTTCAACTTGCTTTAAAATGTTTCATCTTCAAATTTTTTTAAGAGCATTTATTTTTAATGGTCTGCACTTGAAACTTGTACCTTATTTATTCATAAATAATTTATTTGCATTCTATAATTGCCCTAATTATTATTCAACAATGTGTGCAATTTCAAATACCGTATATTTAAAGAGAAAAGGGTAAAAAGGGGAAGTTTTTTGAGAATATGGGAAAAAAGGGAATTTCAAGAAAAAAGGGAAAACTAAGAAAAAAGGGGGAAGACTGTGCACCCTGTTAACAGCAACAAAGGTATGAAGTTTCAGTTATTAATGCTACATTTATAATATGGAATTTGTAAATATAAATGATTTTGAAAAACTTCAGAAGATTTTAAGAGTTTTTACGTGATTTAAAAAAATTTCAAGGGAATTTAAGCGTTTCAAAACGATTTAAAGGATTTTCAGGAATTTAAGAGATTTTGAAGAGATTTAAAAGAATTAGAAGGATTAAAAAGATTAAAAAGATTTCAAGAGATTTAACAAAAGGGGTGAGTGTCAAAAATATTTAAATTATTCGGAAAACTGTTCTCAAACAGAAAATCCACTTCCAGCATCAAAAATAAAATAAAAGACACACGGATTTCCTTAAATTTCCGCACAGTAGACACCATTTACAAAAAACGAAATAAAATTGTAAAATATTAAAAACAAAAAATTTTTAAATAGGACCCAATTAACATTTTTTTATGTTTTTGATATTTCAATTGGCGATAAAAAATATTATAGTGTTTAAATATATATGATACGTTTTTTTTCTTTTCATTGAATTTTCAAACTTTCAAGGGCATTCAATTGTAAATCAACAACAGTTAAATTCAACTAAAAAAGACAATTTTCAACTAAATAGTACATTTTCTTCATTGTACATAAAATAGGAAACAAATATCTGAAACAATTTTTGTTTAAATATAAAATAAAAACGAATATTTCTTATCTGAACCGACTCAAAACTTGATAACTTGTGGACACAATATTGGACGTTCAATTCGAAGATTGCCCCCGTGGACAGGAAAAAAATATGGAAATTTTTTTAAAGACATGCACCAAGTATGTATACATTTGAATAATTCATTGTAAAATAACGTCATATTATGTTAATGTCCACTAGGGCACACAACGCCTAAATATAAGAAAGAAACTTTTAAACTTTCCACTTACCTTAAATCTAATAAGGCACAATTCGTTCAAAATATAAATCATTAAATTGTGCTTTTGCTGCAGCAATAACACGATAACACGGCTCACGCCAACCGCTTCAATTCACTTGTTTTTACACTTCTCTTGTTTTGACACTTCACTTGTTTTGAAACTTCACTTGTTTTGGCGGTAAAGACCGGCAAGACTGACCATAGACTATAGTTAGAAATTTCCGGGAATCTGTAAGAATATTCTCGTTCTCTGTTGCTAAACTCCATGAAGTTAGTCCCAAAACTCGACCTTCCATCTCGGACATTTTCAAAGTTACGCCGCGCGGGGAATTTGAATTATTAAATATGTTCTACTTTTAAAGAATGTAGAGTGTTAAATATTGAAAAAACATTTATATTGATATTAGGAAGTGCTTCTAAAATATTATTAAAATATATCAATTTCTATTCTTCCCTGACAGCTACCTCATTTCCCTGACATTTCCCTGACTTCCCTGACATGTGGCCACCCTGCTTGTATCAATTACTAGAAAATTTGAAGAAAAATGAAATTTTGGATTCAAAACTTCAGCTGGTGATGAAATCCTGATATCATTCAAAATCGAACTGTTTGGCTTGTTGTAGGGGGGGGGGGGTCGTACTCTTAAAATTAAAAATGTAATTAGGATAAAACACTTTGCTATTTAATTCTTACGTCTTATTGCTGTCGGAGGATAGGAATGAGAATAATTAACTATAAGAAGTTGTGCCAGTCAAAGCAGAATTAAAATTTGTATTTGACATGAGCAAAAGTATCTTTATTGTCAAATATGAATCAAAAGTTGTAAAAATATTAATATTCTGCAACAAAAGACAAAGTTTCAACAAAGTACAGAAGTTTTCAATCAAATACACTGAAGTCCAGCTTTACCGGCCGTTCCGGGGGTACCCTTAACGGCCTTAACGGCCTTGACGGTGAATCGGCACTCTCCAAACCGTAAACAATCAGGGCCATATGAACCATTCATGTTGGAGTTTTGTCCCAAAAAATCTTTTCGTTGTATTTATACCATTTTGGAATTATAATATCATAATGAACGTAAAAATGTTTGTGCTAGAAAATCAAACTTCATGAAAGTACTGATTTATAAGTATGTACGTACATATATATCAGGGTGGCCATTTTAATCGAAGAAAAAAATTCCTAGTCATTTCCCGGTTTTTTCTCGGATCGCAAACATTTTTCACGGCCAACAAAATGAAAAAAAATTGAACTCTGAAGCTAAGATTTTTCCATTTACAGTAATAAAAAATAAACTACTTATTAAAGCACTCAAAATGGACCTCTTGAATTTTAAACTTTTTAAATTGAAGTTTAAAAGTTTTTTAATTACAAAATTTTCTATTCAAATGCTCAATAATTTACACGTATAAAATGGAAGGTTATAACACTTTCCAATTAAACAATTTTAAATGAGATGCAGATAAACTGCAAAATTTAGAATTTATAAATTTTATAAATTATGGAGTTCAAAGATTCAGATTCAATTCCAAAAATATAAATCCACGTCATCATTTTCAATGCTCTAAATTAAAGAATCAATCAATGAACTTTAAAATTTTCAAAGTTATATTATTGTAAGCAAATTTAAGTTAGAAACATTGAAAATTGAAAAATTAAAAGTTTCTTAACTGAACACTTCGTAAATTAGAAGTTAAATTACTGGAAATTACTGACTGAAAATGACTGAAGCAGACGACGCGATTAACCGCCGCGAGTACTGCCTGCTTTTTTCATACAGCCCTGCGTTGTTGCACAGATGCTCGACTGACCATGCAGCGCCTCTCCCTCGCCCCCTTGCACCACCTTGTCTGGTCTATAGGGAACGGGTTAAGTGGGACTGCAGTGTAGCGAATTTTCATGTGAAGAAGATAAATGTTAAATCAAACATGAAATAGGTTAAGATTCAATTTTAAAAATTAGGATTAGAATTTATTTATCAAGTCCCTACGGCTAAACATACCTCTAAGGAACAAATTATACATAAGTGTTACAAAAAAAATGTACCAACTCCAGTCGAACGACGATTAAAATAATATATCAGATGATGAATATTAGTAATATATACTAATATAAGCTAGTGGTTGTGATAATGAATATTATTAGAAATCCTAAGACTTAATTGTTAGATAACTGATATAAACTATGGATCGAATTCGACGCTTCCATTCAATACGAGTCTATCTGCTGACAGCGCCGTGTATGAGACTATGCGCTATGTATAAGCATAGGGAATAGTCCCATACAGGGTGCTGTCGGCAAATAGAGTTATATTGAATGGAGGCGTCGAATTGTGTAGATTTAATTGTTATAATACTGAGGCGCAAAAACGTCGCTAAAAGTTAGAAAAATAACCAATTTACAATTTACCAGTGCAAAATTTCGAGAGTAGAATTATCAATGCTAAACAAAAAGTTAAAACAAAAAAGTTAAAACAAAAAATCTATTTTCAACAACAAAAAAACGATTTTTCAACAAAATAGTTACATTTTTAAGCAAAGAAAATAATTTTTTAATGAAACCATAAATCTTCCACCAAAGAAATTAATTCTTAACCTAATAGTTGCATTTGCAACCGTTAAATTTTCAATCAAACAGACGAATTTTTAACCAAGTTTCGACAAAATACAGAAACTTTCAGCCAAATAGCTGAATTTTCAAGTAAATAAGATGAATCTTAAACCAAACATGGCATAATTAAATTTCTATTTAAAAAATTTATTTTCAACAAGAAAAAGAATTTTTAACGAAATAGTTAAATTTATAAGCAAAGAAATTAATTTTTAACTAAAATAATCAATCTTGAACCAAAAAAGCAAGAATTTTTAACCCAATAGTTGTATTTTCTCCCAAATAACGACAAACTTTTAACAAAGTAGTTAAATTTTCAACCCAATATATGAATTTTCAACCAAGAGGATTAAATTTCTATCAAAAAAAGATAAATTTTCTGCAAAAAATGGAATATTTAAATTTTCAGTTAAAAAAATTAAGTTTCAATAAAAATAATTTTGAATCACAGAAAGGAATTTTCCACCAAAAAGATTAATCTTCTGCAAAAAAAGATTAATTTTAACAAAATACATGAATTTTCAACAAAAACTTGAATTTTGAGAGGAATTTTCAACGAAGCACCGAAATTTTCAAACAAATTTCTGAAATTTCATTTGACGAAGATAAATGTTCAACCAAACATTGTATTTTCAAAATTTCAGATGAAAAATTTAATTTGAAACAACCAAAAATTTTCAAGAAAATGGTTAAATTTTGAACAAAAGAAAAGGTTTTGAACTAAAATGATGTATCAACGGAAAAAATTAATTTTTCACAAAGTAGTACCACTTTCAAGTAAGTTGAAAATGTATATTTTATGTTTTTTAAACGTTAAAAAAATATATTAAAAGTACGGTAATTGCACACACGGCGAAGACGTGTTTTGAAAATGAGAACAATTATCTGCTAATTTTAAAGAATTGTAAGTAAATTAAAAAAATGGTTTCATATTGAATTTGCTGGAATTTTCTCGCTATAATAAAGAAACTTCTGTAAATGATATAATAAAGGTAAAGACATCAGTTAGTGACACTGTTAGTTTTCAAGAGTACAAGATTTAGCTTTTCACTGTTGTATACTGTTCAATCACGAGTTTTTTTGTGAGTATAAGTGAAGTAGTTCTTTTTTAATACTAAAAGCATGATAGCAATGTCCGCATTGCTTGTTAATAATTATTAATTTTTTGTGATTCATACGAGTGGATGGGTTAATGACAATTGTGCACCTTTTAATGACAGTGCTTTTCCCCTGTCACTAACAGGTCCAAAAAGGCGTTTAAAACCTTTTAGTGACAGGAACACGTGATAGGGCTTAAGATTGTTGATGTTTTTTTTCTGATGAAGCAAATGAGTAGAAAACGTACAATAACTATTTTTAATAGTATTCGAATGCGAAGATTGTCTACTTTTATGAAAATATGACTTGGGGAAAAACAGGATGATTTAAAGAATCAGATTGTCCGACGAAAATGGAAATTCATTTGCTCAAATTCTAGCAGGCGATTTGTTACTATACTCTGTTCGCCGAGAGAACGAATTTGGTCGCGCAAGTTTTTATGAAAAAAGGCGTCGACAAATTGTTTTTCGTTCGGTCGACAGCCAATCGCTGTTAAAGGAGGACACCATTTTTTTCAAATAGACTGACCCAAGTGTTTTCCAAAATTTGTTATAGCATCACTGAGGGCCAGATGAGCAGACCGAACGTGACAGTCACAATAGGCCATAAATATTAAGGGACTTTCCAGGCAAATACTTACGCCTACAATTTCCCTTCTTCGACAAGTTGCGCGCAGAGAACGAAATTTCGTCGTTTCAGAAATTCGTTCTCTCGGCGAACAGAGTATAGAACATCATTAAAAATGCTCTTGAACTTTTGACCAATCATATCCAAGCATCTGCTTTGAGATTTTGCTTAATGAAAAATAGCCGTATGGCCGGTCAGCTGTCCGATTGTCAACAAAGTCGACAACACTGCGAAATCTTTCGATCGCAATTTTGTCCCTCAAGTCCAATAGTTTAGCGTACTGGATTTGTCGGAAAAAATTATATTTAGATCAAGTGATGCGCAAATTATCGCGAAATTTCGATTGGGAAAACTGGCAGAATGTCAAAACAAGTTGAACTCCTGGAAATTAACAAGTGCATTATTTCGAGGTTATGGTACACCGCATCTGTAATTCTAAAATCGGAGGTAAGGAGTGATTGTCTGACGAATTACACACGAGGTGATATCGACAATTTACGAAGTTTGATTAAATCCACTGCGTATTTACCTTTCCTCGGTTAGTATTGTGCCTTCACCCCCGTGTAGAGGCTGCTATTATCGCGATTCACTGAGGCGCCACTCTAACAATACACTTTTCAAAGATTTTTGCGATTACAATGACCATCAAAGTTAGAGACAAGTTGAAAAAAAAAATTAAATTGAACGGAAATAACGTTTTTTTCACTCCAAACACGACTGATTCTCCTTTAAATACATTTTCCTTGATCCTGTCACTAATCTGTCCCTTTAGGAATTCTCGGACTGGTTAATATTATTGATCAAAATGAATCATCATACAAACTAAACTGTTGCCTTGTCTTGATGGCAGCATCGATTTTTGAATATATTTTATACAGTGCTTTGAAAATTATTCTCCGGACATATTTATATGCAATTCAATATTGAAGCATGCTACTTTTTACGAAGCCTTTATTTACTTTTTGATTTTAATTATATTTTAAAATAAATAAAGAAATTCATCCAGGCTATCACTAACTGGTCGCATGTCACTATCTGGTGTCTTTACCTTACAACATTTTCAAATCCTATAAGATTTTCTGTAAAATTTATAACAAAATGTTGGAAAATGAACCGAGTTTTTTCTCTAAAAGAAGGGTATTCAGTACGCGCACAGCGCGCAGAATGTTCTAGATTTTTAAAAAACAAACATGGTTAATAACTAATTTTGTACTAAGTCAGATTCATGCACTTTAAAAAAATGCTGTGTTATTTTACATCGTACTACGTTGGAAACTAATTGACCCATATCATACGTAGTGAATTTACGAGAGTCTGCGAGAATGAACGAGACTCTAGCGTAAAAAAACGAACGCCACTGAAAAAACAAACTACGTATAAATTCCCAGCCACGTGCGTGGAAAAACTTTGTGCTTGTAAATCGACAAGACGAACGTGAATTGTCCATCATTCGGTAAAGAACAGTCTCTCTCTCTCCCCATCCCTCCTTTTCGCCATGAAACAGACCGTCTCATATAATGAGGAATATGTTGTCAACAAATGGAGGTAGAATGACTGAACACTCAGAAATCTATTTTTTTTATAAATACCGTGAAAACCACCGTGAAATGTCACAATAACGCGTCCTTTGTTTGCCGGCCTAGGCGCTTGCCTGCCTGCCTGCTTGCTACTGGTCACTCGACTGCTCGCGATTTCAGGTTTTTTCGCGATTTGTCGATCAGGCCCGAAATGCGTCTCCATCAGTAGCAATAACATACTGCAAGTCATTTTTCTCTCTACCAAGCACTTGTACATTCCGTCAATTTAAATCACACAGAAAATCTGTAAATACGGTATTATTTGTAAATTCACAGTTTCACGTAAATGTATCTCAAGGTATCTTTATGACACATTATACAGGTCAAATAGTTTCCAGTGTAATACGCTGCAATTTTACACGTCGACTGGCAAAGTACCGTGTTCTTTTTCTGCAAAAAATATCATAATTAATAACAATGTAACAAATACATAATGAATATAAATAATTTATAATAAATAAACAATGTAATAAGGAAAAAAATGTAATGAATATCAGTACCTCTGCAGACGCCTCTATTGCATTATTATTAATCGAATGTTTTTATATGACTGAATAACCAAAATATTAATATATTTTTACAAATCTTGTTCATTGTCGTAAGTGCAGTAGTATTGAAGATAATTTTGTTTCTTTGTAAACTACTTTATGGTCACGTTCATGAAAATATTTTATTTTTTGGAAACATAAGTTCTTGAGGCTTCGAAGAATAAATGGCAATTTTTTTGAAATTTTAAAGTCAAATATGAAATTACAGGAGCTTCTCAAAATTGACGATGACAGTTCCTCACCACATTTTTGCACAATAACCTCTAAAAATTTAATCGACGGAGAAATAAGGACACATTTACATGCAGTTTACAGTTTTCTTTACCGCTTTTCGTCTCCGAGGTGTATTCGCGTTCGAAGTGACCAGACTGCATGAAAAAATCAGAGAGAAGGAGATATGAATGAACGGGTTGGTGTCCAACGTCAGGGTACAGAAAGGGTGCTAGGTAATTTTAGGGATCCAAAGAAAAATAGTAACGGAGACATATTAGTTAGATTAGGCTTAGAAAAGGGCTCATTTATTACAAATATTTGGTTTAGGCATAAAATGATCCATACGTACACCTGGTGCAGAGGAGATAGCCACAGTATAATTGACTTTGTTGTTGCGGATGAAAGACTAAGAGAGCTAGTAGAAGATACAAGGGTTATGAAGGGTTCTGTATGTAATACTGACCAGTACCTTCTAGTCTCAAAAATGAACTTAGGTCAAGGATGGAGAAGAAAGAGAACCAAAAAGACGAAACATACGCCAATCAAAATCGAGAAATTACAGAAACAAGAAGTGTGAATAGATTTTCAGAATATGATATACGAACGCATAGATAGGGCAATCTGGGAGGCGCTAATACGCAATAAATATATAGGTGAAACATGGAATATGTTCCGGGATATCATTGTTAGAAGTGCGACCGAAGTGTGTGGTACCGTGGTTGTAGGAAGAATGTCTGGTGATGCGTGGTGGAATGGTGAAATCCGCGCTGCAGTCCACGAAAAGAAACAAGCGTATTAAAGAAAGTTGAACATCACAGGCCTTAGCGATGAGGAGAGAAATATACTTGAAAATGATTACACAAACAAAAAGAGGAATGTAAAACTACTAGTCAAGGAAAGCAAAGATAAAATCAAAACAGAAGAAGAGAATAAAATGCAAATCGATTTTGAAGGAAGCAAGAAACTGTTTTATAAATTGGCGTTGATCGGTACTGAAGGAAGTAGAAGTACAGAGTTAGTCGACATGAGAAATAGCAAGGGTGAAATGGTATATGATACAGACGGTATACTTGACGCTTTGAGACTATTTTAAGGAATTGTTCGGAGGTGAAAGTATAGGGAAATATAAGTGCAACATAGAACACGACACGTTAGAAAACCCGGTTAACCCTTATGTAGGCAACCAACTTTCTTCATGTTATTGGGCAACCGGGTACCCGGGTACCCATCTCTTATCTTTTTTTGTTTCTTGAGTATGAATATGATTGAAATCATCCCAAACTGATTCATTTTAATAAATAAACATAAGTAGAAACTATTTGGGCTATTTTCGAGACACGTAGAACAGTTCAGACGTCTTAAATGGAAATTGGAGCAGAGGTTTCAAGCGCACAGCGGGTGGCGCGCAGTCAGTTTTCGTGTTCGGGGGTCGGCAGATATTCGCTCAAGAAAAACACCAATCAGCGTCGTATTTTTTTACGTCAATTGAGTGAAGAGTTATGTAAATCTTTGATCGAAGACCGCTCTTCAACTAATCAAGTTATGAACCACACTCAACAAAAAATGCAATCAAGGATATTCTAGGGTGACGAGGCATCCTCATTCGGGAGGACATGTCCTACTTTTCGCTTGCTTGTCCTCCTGTCCTCTTTAAACTTTGGAAAACCCTTAAAATGTACTACTTTGTGGTCAAAAGACAAAATTTACCTTTTTTCATAAAATTTTCTGGAAAATATGCTAATTTCAATAAGTAATTGAATGCACTGATTATATTTCATTGCATGTTTCGGCGAATGAACATTTAAAAAAAATTGATGATCCAAAAAAAAATTTTATTTCTGTCTCATTATGGGGGGGGGGGGCGAGGTTATGTCCTCCTTTTTCCACTTGGACACCTGGTCACCCTTGAATATTCTTGGAGCTCATCTCTGTGCTGTTTCTGTTGCTGAAAGAGATGATCAGCCTGGAGACAAATCTGATAGGGTGAAAGTAACAGGTTGTCATCTTTGTTATAGACTAACAATTAGAAGGCATAGAAAGACTACAAAGAGTTGCAGAAAGTGCGAAAATCCTGTATGCTATGAGCATTCGTCATCAAAAGTATTATGTTCCAATTGCACTAAATAAATGTAAAAGTATTTATTTACAACATATAAACTACTATTAATTCATTGATTTTCAACTTGAAAATTATTGCAATTATTTATTTGTTAACCTGCATTGTTTGATTCTCATATTGGTTATTAATAAAACTCATTTACAAATAAATAAGTCACTTTTTATCTAATGGGTACCCGTGTACCCGGTTGTCCCCTGAGGCTACTTTTTTTCAACAGCTGAATTTTCACATAAACATTTTTTTTTATACATAAAACATAGACAATAGCTTCTGAAAAGGCCAAATCGCGAGGATCGGGAAGCTCAGAACTTACAGAATACGGTGGCGGCTACATACCTCGCAGGTTGTGCGAGCTGATAAATTTATGTATTGAGTTGGGAGAAGTTCCTGATGACAGGAAAAGGGCGATTACCGTCCCAATATACAAAAGAAAAGGAGATAAAAAGCAACTGCAATACTTACAGAGGTATCAGCTTATTAAGTACCGTGAGTAAAATATATTCAAAAATACTTATTCATAGTGTAATGAAAATAGCAGAAGACAGCAGAACCGAATGACGGAAAGATATTTGGAGAGATAGATACGCGTATAAATGAGGTTAAGAAGGTTACCGGTAGAGCTGGATCCATTGTCAGAAGTAAAAATATATCAGGTAAAGCTAAAATGGCGATATATAATTCTATACTTGCACTCACTGTACTGTACGTTAGCGAGACCTCGACATACCGTAACCAAAGAAATCTCAATGAATGTGGTACAGATAAGACACTATTTGACAGGAATGAAAGAACTTTGTTAAGAGTGTTTGGGTATGTTGAGAGAATGAAACATGAAAGACTGCCGAAACAAGTATATCAAGGTAAAGTAAATGACAGCGTACCCAGAGGCAGACCGAGGAAAGAAAGCTTGTTCAATTTTCCAGGTCAACTTAAAATAACTTAATTATGATTTGTATACCTTTTTAATTGTCACAATAGTTTCAAACCCCCATGGAAATAAAGAAGGGTGTCCTACATGCTTTATCGTCAGAACTTACCGCAATAAGCAAAAGGCGGTTCCTATTTTTACACTTCCTTGAATATCTCAAGTCATAGTCATAGGCTAATGTCACATATTTACGATGTTACGAGAATCAAGTCACGACTGACATTTAAATTATTTCACATTAAAATTATTACGTATTCAAGAAGGGAGTATCGTCAAAATTCAAGTAAGAAACTTAAATTAATATGACAGATAAAAAAGTATTTATTTATCTCCTATACTGTTTTAAATCACAAATTCCTTGCAATATAATTAAATTGCTTCGCTTTAAATCATAATATTCATCTTAATGTACTAAACAAACTTTTTTATTCATTCGATCTAGCACGAGTAAGATGAAAATCATTTAAAAAATAATTATACTCTTCTTAGAGCGAAAGGATGTCTAAAATAGAGGATCGATTACTTTTTATTTGCAAAATGAGTTAGCGCACTGATTTCCTCCAATACGAGTGCAGCCTGATCAGTAGCATCTTTCATGATTTTCTTTTTCTTAGCTTCAAGTTCTCTGGCCTCTTAAGCGTTTACAAAACTCAAGATCAGTTTCTTTTAAAAAAGTGGATACTGGAAAAAATGAAGGTATTGAAATTTAATTCTAGGACATTTCCACGTTTTTCAAGGTTTCCATGTCAAATCACTACACTGATATTTTTTATAAGGCTGTAAATGAATAATGGCTTATCCTACGAGAAAATATCGAAAGAGTGAAAAGTTTATCTTTGTGCCAAAGATTAAAAAAAAATTGTTGATCAATTCTGTTAATTCAGGGCTTTTGTTCATAACAATTGCGATGAATCATGAAGAAAATAGTTTATGAACAATAAACAATGCCCTTAATGGTAGGTTAGATATTGCATCAATTTTAGTGAAAAATATGACACTGCTCGGCCTGGAAGATTTTTTATTAACAAATTAAAAGCCATTTTTTAGCAACAATTCGCGAAGAGAAATTTTCATTCGATCGAAAGATTTATTTTTTCTTTCAAGAGATCTAACCTCGAAATGTTAAATCGACAATGTATAAGTTTCAAGTTTTTCTGATCTATGCTTTCTGAGATAGAACTGTGCAAATATGTCAATTTTGTTTTAAAAAATCATTGGTTTGTAACGCTGTAACTTGCAAACGATATGTCCTACGAACAAAGTGCAAGAGGCAATAAATCTTTATTTTTACTCAGATACGCTAAAAACTTTGTTAGACATTTTTTTGTTAATAAATAATAAAACTGTTTCAACAAAAACTGGCCAAGATTTCGAAAAAAAACACAAGATATTTGTAAGCATGGGACTTTTTTACCTTTAAAAAAAGGTATCTTGGGGACCTCATAATGCATACAGAAGTGTTAGACTGGACTAAAAATCAAGTAAAGCAAGTTTTCCTACTAGTTTGTCTTGATAATATTCAATTCTTACCCATAAAACTTAAGCCGTCAAAATGGTGTTCTTTTGGTGGTTCCGGAGTTGATTGCGATGGAGACAGCGTTGGTACGGGGTGTGGCGTTGTCGTTGGCATAGTTGGCTTCGGTGCTGGTGGTGCCGCAGTAGTATTATTTGAAGGAATAGGAGAAGTAGAAGAAATCGTCGTCGTGTTAGGGGTTGTGGTTGTGCTTGTACTTGTTGTAGGAGGCGGTGGTTTTGTTGGGGAAGTTGTTGTCGTCGTAGGTGATGCTGTTGTCGTGTTTGGACTAATAGTAGTAGGAGCAGTAGTACTAGCGGTAGTAACATTGGCCAATTTTGTTGTGATTAAAGGTTCAGATGTTGTTTTATCAGTTGGTCTTTGCATTGATTCTTTTCCTAAAACAAAAGCTGTAAGAAAAAAAATTAGTAGCGTTTTTAGAATATTTCTTATTATCAGTGAAAGCAGATATTTTAAACGCCCGTGAAGCCTCTTGGAGCAAAATACAATGGAACCTCTATACTGTCCCTCTCTGAACCAAATAGAATTGCGCACGCAGTGTAGTCCAGTATCGTGTCGTTATACGAAAAACAACGTAAATGCCCTTAACATACATTGAAGAAGGTGACTTATCGGTTGCTGTCAAATTTCGTATGAAAAATGGTATTTATGTATGCATTGTACACATTTTGTATTGAACATGATCGCAAAAGATGTCTAATAAAAAACTATGGTAATACTGAATCTCGATAAAAGGCTTCAAGACGTCGAAATGCTGAAGCGCAAGAACGATTATGCTATTTGTTTGCTGTCAAATTTTGAGTCAGTGGAAAGGCGATTCGAGGAAGTGAAAAGAAAGTCTTACAGTCAGCTAAGGAATCCGTCGATGAGAAGATCGAAACTCCAATAAAAAGAAAATATATTTTGTTGTGACACGCAATCTATCTTTTGAACCCCGCGTTTTGTAAGGAAGTAATGCGCAAAGTAATATGTATTGTGATTATTCAGTAGATAACAGTAGATGCACAGAGAGAGTTCTTGATATACATTCCTGTTACCGACCTTCTAGAAGATTCAGAGTTGATGACGTTATCCATGGTTCTGTTCCATGCTAAAAAACGTGATTCATTTCAGTGTCAAATTTGGAAGGTTCGAGATTGATATGTATGTACGTATACCATTAAGCCATTTCCCTTTCGGGGTAGGCGTGACACTACCCGATTCGGGTAGTGTTTCTAGGTGGATAGTTTCTTGTAGTAAAGAACTACAAGTATGGGCTCACCACACCCACGACGCCAACAGCACGCAGTAGTATTATTCCCGAATGGTCACCCATACAAGTACTAACCGCGCCCAACACTGCTTAACTTCAGTGATCTAACGAGAACTGGTTTTTTCAGCGTGGTATGGCCGTTGGTCATATGGATGATATGGATGATATATAAATTGATGAATTAGTGATGACGTAATATCCGCTTTGACATTTCAAAGGATGTGATAATTGCAATTAAATGTTTTTCAAATTTGAGAATCATTATTCTGATAAGTGAGTTCAATTTTTTAATCACAAATTCCTAAGTGGTTCACCCTTTGATAATTGCTGATAAACGAATTGTTAACGTTATAGATTTTTCATATAATTGGTCAACAAACTTAAGTGTAACGTTGTTCGGTCTATAATAAATACATTCCAGAAGTATAATGAGTCACTCATCTGACGTCATCTCTTTGATATTTTGAATAACAAATCCCTTGGTGGTATTGCCTTTAATGTTGCCGAAAAATGAATGGTTTAAATATTTTATAACTACGCCATACGTATGGGAGCTTGTCTTGGATTTTTTAACTAACAAGTAAATGGTATATTAGACAAAACTTTGCATTTGATCGTCTGACTAAGCTTACTTTTTACCTGCTTAGGCATCCATGGTATTTTATAACACGATGTGTAACATATGTATGTTGTTTTGCCACATGTTTTTAAATTTCGTGTGACATTTTTGCAATAATGGCGTCCGGCACGGCGATAGGACACCTCTTTCTTTGATATTATAAATTTACGTTGCATCATTTTTAGAAATAGTTCTTAGAATTTGTTGAGGTGACGTACTGTTTGTCTGAAAGTGTTAACCATGAGATTGATTTTTTTCAGTTGACTACCTTACAAACATTGAAAAAATGTTGCAGCTGTAATGGTTCATATCCGTGCTAAGTTTATAGAATATTTTTGATGGTGTCATCAAATGATACTGCTCAATTATGAGAAATGAATTTTACGTGTGTCTATAGACACGTCGATTATAATGTAGAACCTTCTAAAACTTGAAGATACTAAAGATGGTATTATTAAAATAAAAATAAAATAAATAAACCATTTCTTATGGTAGGTCATATATTCAGGACCTTAAATTCTGTATCCCCGTGTCGATTTTCGAGCGTAAACGTAAGATAAGAGATGTAATTGACAGCTCTGTTATTTTATGCTAAAGCATGATTAGAGTTTGTTTTCTGAAAATCTACGTCACTATCTAGAACATAATAATAACTAGACTGGTTTAACCGTGTTGATTTTAGATATCTTGATGTACTAGTTGTTCACTAAAATCAGATATAATGAACCAATGTTGCGTTTTCACCGTCTGATTCACTCATAACCCCTTTTATGTGCGCCGACATCAGATGCCAGAGGCGTCATATTCCATATAATAAAAAATTCCTGATAAACAAAATTCCATTCAGATGACTTCATCATAATTACAATATAGAATTTCCGTGAAATTAATGTTCAATATAGAATGACATTAGAACACGAGAAAAAATATATGCAAGCTGTTTATCGATACCAGCAGATTGCTTCACTCATTGGCAAAACATAAATAAAATAAGGAATTGTATTTTTTCTTGAAACAACTTCACACCTTATGACCTGCATATTACTTGTTCTCAAATTCATTAAAATTTTGTTTATATAACTTGAGAAACCATTGATGACAAGCTTCAGACAGTCCCTATAAGTAAATCTTATAAGCTATCTTAGTTGTGCAACAATTCAGATTTGCTAATGCAAAGAAACAATTCTCATAAAACTTCAATTTCGTACATCTTCAGAATTAAAATTTTCCAAATTTGTTGTCACGGAGATTTTTTCTTTTTGGTTCCATGATGACTTCACATTAAATCGGTTTTCATAATTTAAACAAAAAAATTCTGTAAGACAATCAAATCTTCATTTTTCTGTGAACTAAATAATAATTTCTTTAAATAAATAATTTAATTTTTAAATACATAAAAGTGTTTTATACTTTTGCATTACTGATGCAACTTTTATGAGAATCATCGCAAGTGATTCGTCAGTGTAACCTTTTTCAAAACCGTGTTTATACTTACGATTTTTGGTTTCTTATAATTACCCCTTAGTTTAAACTTTTTGATATAAGCGATAAAACTCTCCTTTCCAATTGAGCAGTAACTTCATTTAATTTCATATTCCAATTCAATATTGCAATAAAATGTTGTTTTCAAGTCGTTTGTTTTTTCTGTTTTCAATTTCAGGTTTTCCATGAGTTCGCAAAATTGACAAATTTTCTCTCTCTCTCTCCCTCCCCATCTCTCTCTCCCGAATTATTGTTGACTGATAAACTTATTTGGACATTTGATAACGTTTTCGCAGAGTACATTATGTTTAAAATTTTTACTTTATTTTCTCAGTTTGAGAGTTGAGGGACATAGCGTACTATAACTTTAGGGCGACGATATATTACATTTTAGTTTCAAAGCAATCTAATCTAATGATGCCGACTAACGTACTGAATATCTTAAAGTCTGCTGTTTGAATGAGCTACAAGTATTTAAGTCAATTAAGTTCAATAAGGATGAGGAGGAGATAGTGACAGATTATAAACCCTAAATGAATTTTTAGAATTGTAAATCATGTATCGAGCCTCCTCATTATTTTAAAATAACTAATATAATTCCAGGTGGGTGCAGTGAAGAAATACACATATGTACATTTTAAGAAATTAGACTTATTTATATATAACCACCGTATGTCAATAGCCCCCAGTAGAACCGTGGTAAATCACACCTATGGCCACGTCTCACAACCGTGAGATGGGTGGTCACAGGGCACGACGAAATCACAACGACAGGCCGGCGAAACCCTCGCGTGTCTTGAGGAGACGAAGCAACCCAAGGATGACAGCCTTCTGCATCTATCTCGCAAGTGCCTTGGCATATTTTTGGGACGCGGGTATGGCTTTGAGGTTACGAACCAGTGATAGTTTCGCACCTCCGAGAGTACCTATCACAAGGACAATTACTTGCATCGAATATTTTAGATACGATCGTTGCAGCTCTTTTTTAAGGTCTTGATACCTCTCCTCCTTTTCTTTCTCCTTTGCAGTGATGTATTCGGACGGAGCCGAGAATTCGATCACGAACATAGTTCGTTTCTCTAAGTCTTGGGGAACAATGTCAGCCCAAAAATTGTAGTTCCAGAAAATTTGGCACTTCTCGTTTCGGACAATTGACTCTATCTTCCTTGGAGCGTTCGGCAGGGCAGGGTCACGACCAACACCGTAAGAGCGACAAAGATGGTAATAAAGCACTCTTAGGGCCGCAAAATGTCTATAGATGTACGTCGTTCCTGCGTGGATCGGACACCCACCCCGATAGTATGTGTTCTAGGTACTCAACGTGTGCATGACACGCTCTGCACCTATCACTGGGAACTTCTCAACATAAAAATCGGTCACGGTATGCTAAGGCGGAAATGACACCGTCCTGGCATGCGAAAATAATACCCTCCGTACCTGAATTCAGCCCTGATCATTTGAGGAAACCAAAAGTGACTCCTTCGACAAGGACTGTTTTTCTACATTTCTGTGAAAGTTTCCGTCATTTTCTTGTCGAGTAGCTGTTGGTGAAATATTCTAATCTCTGCTTTCTTTACTCCGGCTTTTAAAAGTGAAGCATCTAGATGAAGTAATGCACTTTCCTCACTTCTGATGTTAAAACTCAGGCCAAGGGTCACGGCCGCTTGCTCCGCAGCTTTGTAAAGGAACGCTCCTTCGCCAATCACCTCGTGGTTCCTGGCAATCCTTAGGAGAGGATCTCTGCCATTCGCAACGATATAATCTGCACTTAGAACAATTCGGTTATGAAGACACTGGAGATTCAGAAGTCCGCATCCGCCTTGACGGCGTGAAATGTATAATCGCGGAACTGATGAATTCATATGCAAGCTTTTATGCATATGCATGATTTTACGTGTGGTGAGATCAAGGGCCTTAAGCTCGTACTTCGTCCATTGAACCACCCCAAACAAGTAGAGCCGGAAAGGCAAGCATGTTAGTCGCAGATACCTTGTTCAACGCCGACAGATAGGAAGACCAAATCCGTCGAAGAAGATGCTTGTATCTGCTTCGGAGGGACTCCTTCACTGATGTTACCTCCTGAATGCGACTTTGAGGCACGCCCACGTATGTATAGGTCTCTCCAGTATTAAGATGTCTAATAACACTTATATCCACAAGCTCAGGGTCCTTGGGAACGCCAATAACCTTTCCTTTCTTCAGATGAATTTTGGCACACTTTTCCAATCCAAAGTCCATCCCAATCTCTCCTGTGTACTTCTTGACGATATTTATAACAGTTTGATGTTGGCTTTTACCAGAGGCATAGATCTTCAGGTCATCCATATCAAATACATGAGTGACCTTATGCTCGCGCTGATTAGTGTCGCTACAGAGGTATCCAGGAGAATTTCGTAGTGCGAGAGATAGAGGCAGAAGTGTGATGAAAAAAAGCAAAGGGCTCATGGTATCACCTTGAAAGACGCCCCTCTGGAAAGTGACGTTGTTCGTTGTCAGACGATAATTTCTAGATGAGACAGTAAATCTAGTTTTCCCAAGAGGCATCAATCTCTCTATGCATCTCACTATGTGTGGATGTACCTTCAAGCTTTCCAACAGACAGATGATAAGTCTATGAGAGGTTCTTCTTCTTTTTCTTGATTGTGGCCTATTGCTATTCAGCAAACGGCTAAAATTAAACGTAAAACTTTCGCGATTGAGTTTTCCCAGGTAACTTCCACAAGTAGTTCAATCCAATTAGTGTATTCATCCAATCACAGTGAGCCCGAACGTAGACTCCAGTCGTGCCACCTCTAACCGCATGGGGAGGGAGCAGGACGGAAGACGCCGCCCGCGCTCAAACCAAACCATCCCTCCGCCATTCACTCAAATTATAAATGTACAAAATACAATTTCCCGTCCCGAAGAACCCGCGAGACAAAAAATAGTTCAATTTGAAAAATTTATAATCTTGAAATTCATTTATTCCTGACAATAATCGTTATCAAATTAGGAAGTATTTTAATACATTTTAAAATTTTTCTGAAATACTGTGGAGTCTCTTATAAAGAGTTATAGAGTGCTGCACAAATTTCATGGAATCCTATATTTCTTGAAAATCTGAGGTTCAATTAT